>CAUYPK010015988.1:0-13426 GCA_963574355.1 Loris lydekkerianus | reverse complement strand
AACTGGAGCCCTGTCTGGTGTGGTGGGGCTCAGTGGTTCTGTCTTGTTTTAGCTGTTTTCTGTTCGACCCTAGTGTAACATTGAATCTGGGTTGAAGTCTCAGCTGCAGGGAAAAACCAGTGGTTAAGTCACCCCTCCTGGGTTTGGGCATATTTATAAATAACTCCAAGTAAAACATTTACTCAAGTAAAATCTTCATGTGTTGGAACTAAATCTTTTCTTTTTCTTTATACAGAGTCTCACTCTGTCACCCTGGGCAGAGTCCTTTGGATGCCTGACTAGTTTTTCTATTTTTAGTAGAGAGAGGGTCTCACTGTTGCTCAGACTGATCTCAACTCTTGAACTCAAGCAATCCTCCTGCCTCAGCCTCCCAGAGTGAGTCACCAAGCCCAGCCCCTGTGTCAAAATCTTATTCTAGGTTGCCAGAGTCAAAGTAGATGCCCCTGACTTCATCACAAGGTCAGTTGCAGACTAAGGCCAATCCTTAGAATGAGTTATAAAAAAATATTGATGTGGAAAGATGATTTCTTTCTTTTTTGAGATAGTCTCACTTTGTCACCCTCAGTACGGTGCTGTTGCATCACAGCTCACAGCAACCTCAAACTCTTGGGCTTAAGCGATTCTCCTGCCTCAGCCTCCCAAGTAGCTGGGACTACAGGCGCCCGCCACACGCCCGGTTATGGAAAGATGATTTGAGTGCTGAGAATCCAGAAGCTGTGCTCACAGGAATAAGAAGAAATAAGGTCTAGGGAAATGTTACTTCTTTTATCTCTTCTCTGAAATGTAAGGGTCTACTGTTTCATCACAGTATCGCCACATGCCAAGGTCAAGTGGAGAAAAGGGAGGTGCAGAGGGAGTAACAGGAAAACGAGGACCAGAAACGTCCTAAGCTGAAACATACATCCATCATTTACCCTCTCTCTGGAGCGTCTGGAGCACTGGTTTTCATTGTTTCTCCAGTTCTTTTTTTAATCTAGGATGCATTTTTTAAAAATAGATAACTGCTGCCTACCTGGCTGTAAAATCAAAGTCATGACACAGGGATGTTTGGGATACTAAATGCTAAAGTATTCAAGTAATTAATTACAGTGACTATCCCCGATGTCTAAAAGTCAGCACAGTGAATCCTGATTCAGAGCTTTAGGGATGAGGTCCGTGGCAGCTGAAGTCCGCTGGATTTTCTGCAAAGCCTCTCCTTTCTCTTTGTTCATGCTCCGGGCGATCCTGTTACTCAACGTGGGGCACAAGAACTACGTCTCCTCTCCCCAAGCTGCGCCATCCTCTGAGTTTTCTTACATCTAAGTATGTAAGTCACATTACTGAACTAGAGCGACTGATGGGTTGGGCACGTTATACCCTCGTTAAACAGATGTTGTCTACCCTTCAATAGCCAGCTGGGTGAAAACAATTCACACATCTCAATAAAGGATAAATGAAATCATGGAAATAATACAGACCTATACACGCGGTGGGGGGGGGGGGGGAAAGATAGCAAAAAAAATTGACTGACCAAAGAGGTATGCACGTATGTATATTTACTGTTAAACAAATTAATGTTGAGATGGATTAATGTTCCAAACTTTGAAATTTCTTTTTTGGGGTATATGTGATAAAGTGTCTCTGTTGCCTAGAGACTGGAGTGCCGTGGCATCAGCCTAGCTCACAGCACCTCAAACTCCTGGGTTCAAGTGATCCTCCTACTTCAGGCACCCCAATAGCTGGGACTACAGGCATATGCCACCACACCTGGCAAATTTTTCTAAGTAGAGACTTGCTCTTGCTCAGGCTGGTCTCAAACTCCTGAGTTCAAGGGATCCTCCTGCCTTGGCCTCCAAGAGTGCTAGGATTACAGGCATGAGCCACCAGACCTGGCCTAAAATTTGGAATTTCTAACATTCTCTCATTATTCATAATTTCATATATCAAAAGTCCCTGAATTTTAATTGTTTCAAGGCATACAATCTAATGTCATTATTCTGTGTTACCAAACTGCTGAGTATCACCAAATACCATCAATACTCTTATCTTCAGTTACAATTTCTTGATCTTCCAAGCTAAGACAAAAGCTAATCTCATCACCTTCTAAGCAACAGTATATTTTTTCATACTTCTAAAATATGAAAATATCACTGCCTTCCCACAGTGGATGATACTTATTTTCCAAGTATTATCAGTAACTTGTAATGACATGATGCTCATCTTATCCCCATGGGACCAACATTCTGACAACAGATTAAGAACTAAAACACTGTCCATGGCCATGTGTGAGTGATATGCAAAAGTTTTTGACCTTGGTCTCATTTTCCACTACGTTCTAACCACCTACAGTCACCAATGGTAAACAGTTCAAGGAAACTTGCAATTTTATTGAGAAAAGATGAATTCATTTTAAAATCACTTACTGGGCTGGGTGTGGTAGCTCACACCTGTAATCCTAGCACTCTGGGAGGCTAAACGGGTGGATTTTTTAAGATCAGGTTTTGAGACCAGCCTGGGCAAGGAGGAGACCCTGGCTCTACTAAACAACAGAAAAGGGTCAGATGCAATGACTCACACCTGTAATCCTAGCACTCTGGGAGGCTAAGATGGGTGGATTACCTGAGTTCACAGGTTGGAGATCAGCCTGAGCCAGTGTGAGACTTGTCTCTAAAAATAGCCAGGTGTTGTGGCAGGCACCTGTCCCACCTACTCAGGAGGCTGAGGCAAGAGAATTGCTTAAGCCCAACTGTTTGAGGTCGCTGTGAGCTATGAGGCCATGGCATTCCACCAAGGGCGACAAAGTGAGACTCTGTCTCAAAAATAAATAAATAAATAAAAAGTAGAAAAAAAAATTAGCAAGGCATTGTGGTAACCATCTATGGGCCAAGCTACTCAGGAGGCTGAGGCAAGAAGATCACCTGAGCCCAAGAGTTTGAGGTCACTGTGAGCTGTGACACAATGGCACTCCACCCAGGGCGATGGAATGAGACTGTCTCAAATAATAATAATAATAATAATAATAATAATAATAATAATAATAAAGTCACTTAACTAAAAATAATGGGCTGGGAAGTGATATGTAAGGTTCATATACTGAATAGTTCATTCGTTTGCAGGCAACTGTGTACCTGTATATTATCTGGGGCAAATCTGTAAGATTCCCAAAAATTGTCAAAGTATTGCCTCTCTCCATAATATTTTCCCCAAGACTTTCTAAAGTTACTAAGGACATAATTCACCAACCTAGATCAAAGAAACTGCTCTTACCCTCACAGTCCTGTGTTTGGCACACACTTAAGAGCTGTGTTTTTCACCCTTGTTTATCTCACAGCACACTTGAACCTACAGTTAAACTTCCATGCACACTTAAATTATGTTGCTCAAAAAAAAGAGTCAAAAAAAGAATATACTTTCTGTACTTTGAACTTCTTTTGAAAATAATTTAATTAATGATCTTTAAAACATTTCAAGGCATACTTAAGATCCTCTCACGGCACACCTGTTGAAAATCACTTAGAGAATCCATGGCAGAAATATCACCCTCTAGTTTTCTTCCTCTTCTTCTTTTTTTTTTTTTTCTGAGACAGAGTCTTGCTCTGCCACCATTCATAGAGTACAGTGGTGTCTTTAGAGCCCACTGAACCCTCAAACTCCTGGTCTCCGGCAATCTTCCCACCTTGGCCTCCCAGAATACTAAGATTCCAGGCGTGAGCCCTCTTGCTTGGCCACACATCAGTTTTGAAGTGTTGTTCGAGAACTAATAATGTTTTCAAAGACAATAAAGAGGTACAGGCTCAGTGCCCGTAGTTCAGCGGGTACAGCTCCAGCCACATACACCGAGGCTGTCGAGTTTGAACCCGGCCCGGGCCAACTAAACAACAAGGACAACTGCAACAAAAAAATAGCCGGGCGTTGTGGCGGGCGCCTCTAGTCCCAGCTACTTGGGAGGCAGAGGCAGGAGAATCACTTGAGCCCAGGAGTTGGAGGTTGCTGTGAGCTGTGATGCCACAACACTCTACCGAGGGCAACATAGTGAAACTCTGTCTCAATAAATAAATAAATAAATAAATAGGTATAAAAAAGATGGAGACTTTACCTTTTAGTATTAACCTGGATGGGAGTTGGAACACATTCTTCTCAGTAAAGCATCACAAGAGTGGAGAAGCAAGAATCCAATGTTTTCAATTCTGATATGAAGTCAGAGATGATCTAATACCTGCTCATGTAAGAGGAAAAACTCAGATCAATTCAAGGTGGGGGCTGGGGGAACGAGGGACCAGGGAGAGGGGCGGAGGGAAGAGGATACAGGTGCTCCCACTTAGTGGGCACAATGTCAGGTGTAGGGCACACCTGTCGGAGGCAGGACACAATCATGAGAGACTTTACTTAACAAATGCAAACTTTGTAACCTAATTCTTTGTACTCTCAATTAACCTGAAACAATAAAAACAAATACATGAAATAAATATACAAAAAAAAAAAAAATGAAAAGGAGGAGGTATAGAAAAAAACACATATATTGGTAGGGCTGTGCTTGGGACATTAAACGCTGCCTGTGTGCTCAATGACTGGGTGGGCCTCAGTCATTCAAGGGCAAGGCCTGACTCTGGATCACAGAGTTCCACGTTCTCCATCATCAATGTGCTTTGGAAACAGGCAGGGAACTGGTTAAAAATATTAATACGAAATGCCCATTTGTCTTTGTTTTGTTGGTGGAAAAAAAATGCAAACACCCAGGATCAAAACTCCAGCTATACGGATCGTGCAATAGAATGAACATAAGAGCACGCTCACGTTGTCCTCTACCCAAATATCCCATTTTTATTAAGAAGCTCTTCAATTGGCTTCTTATTGCCTCAAAAGCATATCAATGATTATTGTGTTTTATTTTTTCATTTTTATTTATTTACTTATTTGAGACAGAATCTCACTCTATCACCCTCATCAGAGTGCTGTGGTGTCATAGCTCACAGCAACCTCAAACTCTTGGGCTCGGCCTCCTGAGTAGCTGGGACTACAGGCATCTGCCACAGTGCCAGGCTAGTTTTAGAGTCAGAGTTTTGCTCTTGCTCAGGCTGGTCTGGAACTCCTGAGCTTAAGCAATCCAACCACGTTGGCCTCCCAGAGTGCTGGGATTACAGGTATGAGCCACTGTGCCCAGCAAGTTACTGTTTTAACAGGTAAGAATTTTAAAACTCATTCCTTAGTCAAGACGGATATTAGTCTGCCATGGGTCAGTGCTTCTCAGGGCTGGAAAAACACTACAAGCAAGACCTATCATAAGCTTTGTTAAGAGCCATTTATTCTAAAAAGAACTGGACCATATAGGTCAAGTTTCCTTTGTAAATAGATGTGGCTGAGATGGATCTGGCAGGGTCCCGGTCTTCCCCTTGCCTCAGAGAGACCAGCCGGAATTGTGTGTACAGTAAGGGACAGGGTTTCCATCTGTTCAGATCATAGGGACAAATGCTTCCTCAGAAGCTATGCTGCCGCAAAGCAGGTTGCAACTCCAGTTTGCAGAAAAATAGAGGCATCATGGTAACATGTATAAAGATATATAGGTAAGACTAGTAACATTAGTTCCAAGATCTGAGGATTTCTAGGTTATCTATTGTCAATAACGATCAGTATTGAAATGAACAAACCTGAAATTTGGTTTTTCTGTCATGTTAAAGGAAATAAATTGCATCTGTGAGACCTCTTTTAGCTACAGCTATAGCTTTTGGATTCCAATAGCTTGTTCTTCCTCTCTGTATTTGTTTTCTCCTGATCAGTGCCAGGGACTTTATACACCTGGCATGTGGGCTGGGCACGGCAGCTCACACCTGTAATCTTAGCACTCTGGGAGGCCGAGGCAAGTGGATTGCTTAAGTTCACGAGGTTGAAACAAGCCTGTGCAAGGTTGAGACACCCTCGCCCCCCACCTCCCTAATCTCTATTAAAAATAGAAAAACTAGTCAGGCATTGTGGTGGTCACTTGTAGTCCCAGCTACTTGGGAGACTGAAGCAAGAGAATCGAATTGCTTGACCCTAGGAGTTTGAGGTTGCTGTGACCTAGGATGCCACGGCGCTCTACCCAGGTCAACAAAGTGGGATTCTGTCTCAAAAAAAAAAAAATACATAAATAAAATAAATAAATAAATAAATAAATAAATAAATAAATAAATAAATACAATTCTGGTATGTGCTTCTGTGCATTTGAACAGGAAGGTTTGGGGGTTCCCAGGTGACCAGCAGTAGCCACAGAGCGCTCTAGCAGCAGCCACCACTTGCTTGGGCCATTGCCAGTAAGCACTTTGCTCGTCCCTTTCCTGCTTCTGGGTCCAGGCCGAGTCAGAGCCACCGGGACAGAGGCCCCTGCCCAGCTCTGCTCTTGGTCCCAAGCTATGTGACCTTGGGCAAGTGACTTAAATCCTCAGTCTGTTTCCTCAGCTGCATGTTGGGGATTATAAAAGCACCAGCATTTGTTGGGTTGTTATGAGAATTAAATGTGATAAACCGCACATAGCACGTCACGTGGGGTTGGCACAGGGAAAGCCCTCAGTGAAGGGTGCCTGTTATTTCTCATTGCCAAGACTGCATGGGTGTAGCAACCACATAACTCAGATCACGGCTGATGAAGGCCTCTGAGAGGCTGGCAAAGGCACAGTGCTGCCCTAGTTCTCTGTCCCCAGAGCTGCCCTATGTCCTTCTGGGTCTGTTCAGACTAATGCAGTCTCACTTGATGATGTGAGGGAATGAATGAACGTGCTGACTCCACATCCCTTTCTAGAAACTCCACGTCATACAGCCCTGGAGATGGGACAATTTGAGAAAACAGGCGGCATGATCAATGAATTGAAGGTTTATTTTATTTTATTTATGTTTGAAACAGTCTCTGGCTCGGCACCCATACTCAGTGGTTAGGGTGTTGGCCACATGCACCAGGGCTGGTGGGTTTGAACCCAGCCGTGGCCTGCTAAACAACAATGACAACAATAACAAAAAATAGCCAGGCATTGTGGTGGGCACCTGTAATCCCCAGCTACTTGGGAGGCTGAGGCAAGAGAATTGCTTAAGCCCAAGAGTTTGAGGTTGCAATGAGCTGTGACACCACGGCACTCTACCAAGGGTGACATAAAAGACTCTATCTCAAAAAAAAGGAAAAAAATTTCATTCTGTCGCCCTGGGTAAAGTGCTGTTGGTGGCATCATAGCGCATACCAACCTCAAACTCTTGGGCAACCTCCTCCTGCCTCAGCTTCCCCAGTATCTGGGACTATAGGAGCCCTCCATGACGACCAGCTAGATTTTTCTATTTTTAGAAGAGACAGGGTCTCACTCTTGCTCAGGCTGTTCTCAAACTCTTGGGCTCAAGCAATCCACCCGCTTCAGCCTCCCAGAATGCTACAGGCACGAGCCACCAAAGGTATCTCTTTCCTAAAAAAGAAACTCAGTGCAGTGGCTGCCCTCCTGGGAGGGCCATGGGCAGTGTGGAGTCGGGGATAGAAGATGTCATTTACTTTCCGCTCTCTGCCTATTGTATCTTGAATTTTGTACCTCAAGTATATCTGACATATGTTGAAAATAAAGTATTTTGTGGTTGTTGTTGTTGCATTTTGGCTGAGGCCAGGCTTGAACCCTCCACCCTTGGAATATGGGGCCAGCACCCAACTCACTGAGCCACAGGTGATGCCTGAAAATATTTTTAAACAAGTTAATTTTTGCAAAGTAAAAAAATACAGTTTATGTTTGAAGTCACGCCTTTCCTCCTGAGGGCTGGCCTGCTGGCAGGCAGCCTTAGTCTGCAGCACCCCTGGGTGCCCTGTGCTGCTTCGCCTGAGTGCACGCACAGCTGGATGTCCACACCTACACGGGCCTGGGCAGAAGGCATGGAGGACAGACAGAGAGGGAGGCCGACTCTTTTTGGCTCCAGATTATTCAAGATTTGAGGACTTTAACCTGACTCTGATCCCAACTCTTGCCCATATATTATAACCATACCTGCTTTACTGGGCTTTGCTGTATTGCGCTTCACTGATACTGTTTTTGACAAATTGAAGGTTTGTGGCAACCCTGTGTCAAGCACATCTATCTTTGTGTCTCTGTGTCAGCTTTTGGTAATCCTCATAATTATTTCAAACTTTTTATTACCTTACCTGTTATGGTAATCTGATCAGTGATTTTCCATGTTACTATTGTAGTTGTGCCACACCCACGTGAGACGCCAACAACAGATAAATGCATGTGCTCTGTCTGCTCCGCATGTCGGCCATCCTGCGGCTCCCAAGTCCCTGAGCCACAATATTGCAATGAGGACAGTCAATAACCCTACAGTGGCCTCCAAGTGTCCAAGTGAAAGGAAGGGTCACATATGGCTCACTTTAATTCAAAGCTACATATGACTAAGCTTAGAGAGGAAGGCATGTCGAAAGCCAAGATAAAACAAAAACTAGGCTTCTCGTGTGAAGTAACCAAGGTGTCAATACAAAGAAAAAGTTCTTGCAGAAATAAAATGTGCAACTCCAAGGCCAGCCATGGTGGCTCACGCCTGTAATCCCAGTACTCTGGGAGGCCAAGGTGAGTGGATTGCTTGAGCTCACGAGTTCAAGACCAGCCTGAGCAAGAGCTAGACCCCCATCTCTAAAAATAGCTGGGCGTTGTGCCGGGTGCCTGTAGTCCCAGTTACAAGAGTTTGAGGGGGTGGCACCTGTGGCTCAGTGGGTAGGGCGCCAACCCCATATGCCGAGGGTGGCGGGTTCAAACCCAGCCCTGGCCAAACTGCAACAAAAACATAGCTGGGTGTTGTGGCGGGTGCCTGTAGTCCCAGCTGCTCGGGAGGCTGAGGCAAGAGACTCGCATAAGCCCAGGAGTTAGAGGTTGCTGTGAGCTGTGTGACGTCATGGCACTCTACCCAAGGGCGGTACAGTGAGACTCTGTCTCTATAAATAAAATAAACTAAAAAAAAAAAAAAAAAAAAAAGAGTTTGAGGTTGCTGAGTGCTATCACTCTATCCAGGGTTACAGAATGAGAATATCTCAAAAAAAAAAAAAAGGGGGGGGGGGGCTACTCCAGTGAACACATGAAGAGGAAGAAAGTGAAGCAGCTTTGTTGCTGATATGGAGAAAGTTTGAGTGGTCTGGGTAGAGATCAAACCAGCCATACTGTTCCCTTAAGTCAAAGCCTTATCAGAGCAAGGCCCTAACTCTCCTCGATTCCATGGAGACTGAGAGAAGTGAGGAGGAAGGTGCAGAAGAAGAGTTTGAAGCTAGCAGCCATCGTTCCTGAGGTTTAGAGGAAAGAAGCCATCTCTGTAACATAAAAGTGCAAGGTCTTAAAGCATCAAGGGCTGATACAGAAGCTGCATTGAGTTATCCTGAAGATCTTTCTAAAATCATTGATGAAAGTAGCTCTGCTAAGCATCCAGTTTCCAATGCAGACAAAACAGCTTGCTACTGGGAGAAGATGCCGTCTGAGACTTTCCTAGCTGGAGAGGAGACATCAGTGACCACCTTCCAAGGGTAAACTCTTGCTAGGGGCTAATGCATCAAGTGACTTTAAGTGGAAGCCAATGCTCAGTCACCATTCCCAAAATCCTAGGGCCTTTTTGCATTATGCTAAAAATGACATGTAAGGGAGATCTAAAAAATAAAATAAAATTATGATAACTCTACTGTGACTGTGCTCTAGAAATGGAACAAAGCCTGGATGACAGCACATCTGTTTACAGCATGGTTCGCTAAATACTTTAAGACCATCATTGAAACCTGCTCAGAAAAAATATATATATTTCTTTCAAAGTATTACTGTATTATCGCTTATTGACAATGTACCTGGTCACTTAAGAGCTTAGATGGGGATGTACAAGGAGATGAATGTTGTTTGCATGCCTGCCAACATAGCATCCATTCTGTAGCCCAGGAATTAAGGAGTCATTTTGACTTTTAAGTCTTATTATTTAAGAAATACATTTCATAAGCCTATAGTTACCATGACGGTGATTCCTCTGATGTATCTGGGCAAAGTAAATTGAAACTCTTCTGGAAAGGAATCGCCATTCTAGATGCTATTAAAAGCATTTGTAATTCATGGGGTGGGGGCTCAAAACTGAAACATTAACAGGAATTTGGAAGTTGATCTACACCCTCATGGATGACTTTGAGGGGATCAAGACTTCAGTGGAGGTCAGGTGCGGTGGCTCACGGCTGTAATCCTAGCACTCTGGGAGGCCGAGGCAGGTGGCTAGCTTGAGCTCACAAGTTCCACATCAGCTTGAGCAAAAGCAAGACACCCGTCTTTACTAAAAATAGAAAAACTGAGGCAAGAGGATCGTTTTGAGCCCAAGAATTGGAGGTTGCTGTGAGCTATGATGCTACAGCACTCTTATCCAGAGTAACAGCTTGAGACTTTGCCTCAAAAATAAATAAAATTTAAAAATAATAAAATAAAATGGAAAAATTAGCTGGGCGTTATAATGGGCACGTGTAGTCCCAGCCACTTGGGAGGCTGAGGCAGGATGATTGCTTGAGCCCAGGAATTGGAGGGTGCAGTGAGCTGTGTGTGATTGTGCCACTGCACTCTAGCCTGGTGACAGAGCCAGACTCTTGTCTCAAAATAAAAAAAAAGACTTCAGTGGAAGAAGTAACTGCAGGCATGGTAGAAATAGCAAGAGAACTTGAATTAGACAGGGACCCTGAAGATGTGACTGAATCGCTGTAATCTCATGAGAAAACTTGAATGGATGAGAAGTTTGCTTCTTATGTATGAGCCAAGAAAGTGATTCCTTGAGATGGCACCTACTCCTGGTGAACATGCTGTGAACACTGTTGAAATGACAACAAACAATTTAAATATTCCACATACTTAGCTGATAGAGCCGCGGCAGAGCTGGACAGGAATGAGCGCAACCCTGAAAGTTCTACTGTGGGTAAAATACCATCAAACAGCATGACGTGCTTCAGAGAAAACTGTCATGAAACGAAGAGTCCTTCCCTGCAGCAAACTTCACTGTTGTCTCATTTGAAGAATTGCCACAGACACACCCCAGCCTTCAGCACCCGCCACCCTGATCAGTCAGCAGCCAGCAGCATCGAGGCAAGACCTCCACCAGCAAAAATATTATGACTTGCTGATGGCTCAGATGACTGGCAGCATTTTTTTAGCAATAACGTATTCTTTTCTATGAAACCAATGTATGGTGCCCCATGATCGCATTAATGTACACAGCTATTATTTAATAAAAAAATTTTAAAAACGTATTTTTTAAATTAAGGTTTATACATTGTTTTATTAGATATAGTGTTATCATCCCCTTTAAGAGACTACAGGATAGTGTAAAAATAACTTTCATATGCACTGGAAAACAAAACATTTATAGGACTCACTTTATTGTGATATTTGCTTTACTGCAAGAAGGAAATCAAACCTGTATTTCGGAGGTATGCTGGACTATTCAAGGTAGGTGAAGACCTGAATTAAAAGATTAAAGGGTCAGTGAAGTGTGTTTGTGTGTGTGCACTTTTGTGCCTGTGAGCTGTCCACACTCATTCCTGCTTGCTCAAGCATTCATTGTTGTTTTTGTTTCTTTCTTTCTTTCTTTTTTTTTTTTTTTGAGAGAAAGTCTCATTCTGTCACCCTGTGTAGAGTGCCATGGTGTCATCAGAGCTCACAGCAACCTCAATCTCTTAGGCTTAAGCAATCCTCTTGCCTCAGCCTCCCACATAGCTGGGACTACTGGTGCCCGCCACAACACCCAGCTAGTTTTTCTATTTTTAGTAGAGATGGGTTCTCACTTTGTGTTGGTCTTGAACTCCTGAGCTCAAGCATTCCATCTGCCTCAGCCTCCCAAGTAGCTGGTACTTTAGGTTAGTGCTGCCATACCCAGCTACTTTTTATTTTCTATTTTTGGTAGAGACAGGGTCTTGTTCTTGCTCCTGGTCTTGAATTCCTGACCTCAGGTGATCCTCCTGCTTTGGCCTCCTGAGTGCTAGGATTACAGGTGAGAGCTACCTTGTCTGGCCTCAAAATAATTTTTTTTCCTCCAAACCTAACTAGTGGTAACTCTACTCAAAATATATATACAGAGTCTCACTTTGCTGTGGCATTATAGATCACAGTAACCTCAAACTCTTGGGCTCAAGCAATTCTCTTGCCTCAGCCTCCTAAGTAGCTGGGACTACAGGCGCCTGCCACAACGCCTGGCTATTTTTAGAGACGAGGTCTTGCTCTGGCTCAGGCTGGTCTGGAACTCTGAGCTCAGGAAATCCACCCACCTTGGCCTCCCAGAGTGTTAGGATTATAGGCATGAGCCATCTCACCTGGCCTCAAAATATATTTTAATAAAAAAAAATGAATCTCTGTTTTCTCTTGGGAACTAAGACTGGCTTAGAAATAACAAGGGCCTGTTTTGAACCTGGCCAGGGCCTGCTAAAACAACAATGACAACAATAACAACAACAAAAAAAATAGCCAGGCATCACGGCGGGTGCCTGTAGTCCCAGTTACTTGGGAGTCTGAGGCAAGAGAATCGCTTAAGCCCAAGAGTTTGAGGTTGCTGTGAGCTGTGATGCTACATCACTCTACAGAGGGTGACATAGTGAGACTGTCTAAAAAAAAAAAAAAAACAACAAAACATGATTTTTTAAATGCTTTGTGTTCAAAATCATTTTGTGATTGTGAATCACAAATACATTTAAAATTCTAATATATATAACTATGAAATGTGCTTATGAGAAACATGAATTTATATAGAAAATAGCTACCCACAAAGCATAGTGATTAAAAGATATCATGCTTAATTCAGAATTACGTCTGTGTCATCAGGATGACTTTAGAAAAGATGAAGTGCATTTAAGTTTCTGAAAACCAGAGTCAGAGTCATTACACCATGGCTAGCCAACTGGCGACAGCACTCCTGGTCTCCTATATGCCAAAATCGCCTGATTATTTTTGGTGTAGATAAAAACAAGTGTGTTGGTTTTATGAGTTGTTGTATTTGTTAAGTGTTTCTCTTAGGCACAGAGGAAAGAGCATGTACTGGACATAAGATTATGTGAGGAAGAGTGTTCCTAGATCAAGGAATGGACCATAGCAACCTCAAACTCCTGGGCTAGGCGCCGCCAAGACCTCCATAAGAGGTGTGCAGTGACCCCCGACCAGTGACCCGCACCCACTGGGCCTCTGCATTCTCTGACTAGGAACTGCGGGAGCCACGGCACCCTGCGTCCTCCCTCCTGTGTTCTCCAAGCCTCCACACTAGCCCGTTCATGTAGCCAGGGACTCTGGTAGCTGCGTGCCCTCTGGAGCCCTCCCTGCCTCTTCGCAGAGCCCTTCTACTGGCCAGAGACTGCTGGAGCTTTGGGCTCTCTGTGCCAATGTCACTGGGAACAAGGCACACCCAGAACCATGTGCACCACTCCCAGCCCTGTTGCTGTATTTGGGTGTGTCACACACCAGAGCTGCTTCCACAA
>CAUYPK010015986.1:0-47159 GCA_963574355.1 Loris lydekkerianus | reverse complement strand
CCAGAAGACCAAAAGTCACAATATAACAAAGACATCTGTACCAGAATGTTTATTGCAGCCCAATTCATAATTGCTAAGTCATGGAAGAAGCCCAAGTGCCCATTGACCTACGAATGGACTAGCAAATTGTGGTACATGTATACCATGGAAGACTATGCAGCCTTAAAGAAAGATGGAGACTTTACCTCTTTCATGTTTACATGGATGGAGCTGGAACATATTATTCTTAGCAAAGTATCCCAGGAATGGAAGAAGAAGTATCCAATGTACTCAGCCCTACTATGAAGCTAAACTATAGCTTTCACATGAAGGCTATAACCCAACTATACCACAAGACTATGAGGAAAGGACCAAGGAAGGGGAAGGGAGGGTGGAGGTTTGGGGGAGGGAGGGTAATGGGTTGGGCCACATCTATGGTGCATATTTTTATCTATAATAAAAAATAAAAAAATAAAAAATAAAGCTGTTACATTGTCTGAGGCCTGGTTTTACCAACTACTAGCTTGCAAGGAGGATGGGATTACCATAGTTGTCTTAAATTTAGCAGGATCTATCCCACAGTTTGGAGGCAGTCTTTCAAACTGGATCACTCTCATACACTGAGGAAAAGATGAAGGGAACACTGAGGACAAACCGTGATATTAGGGCTCATTCCGTACGCATTCTCATTTGCCTGGCTTCAACATGGGAGGAAATAATGATCCATGACAGTTGAAGTAAGAAAAAGAAAAAAAAAATACAAATATGATACAAAGCATCCAAAGATGTGTGATTGGGTTGTTAAACTCTTAGAAACCATTCCTCTGATTTTAATGATTTTTAAAATTTTGCTGAATATGAATTAAATGAGTAATTTAACATCACCCCTTCAAACCTCCAGATGAGCTCAGCATAGACCAACTTCGTGACATAGGATTAAACTTGCCTTTAAAACACACCATTTGCCTATGGGGAAAGGGCCAAGGAAGGGGAAGGTAGGGGGGAGGTTTTGGTGGAGGGAGGGTAATGGGTGGGGCCACATCTATGGTACATCTTAGAATGGGTACAGGCAATTGCACTAATGTACATAGCTAATTTAACAATAAAATAAATAAATAAATTTACTCTCTTAGCAATTAAAAAAAAACCACATCGTTTGCATTGAGCATATTATTCCTGCTGTCCCTCTCTGGCAGCTTCTCGTAAACTGTTACGGGTCAGAAAGTATTCTGGGGTGGCCCCATCACCCGTGTTTTTCTGGACCATTGGCTGACATGTTTTTTGCTCTTCTCTGGAGCTTTCCAGATTTTCCCTCTATTTCTGAAAACCCAACTCAAATATTTCCTCTGTGAAGCCTTTCAACGACCGGCTCTGCTTAAGGGTCTTCCCTCTGATGACTTTTAAGTATTATTTTCTGTTCATTTGTCAGTCAAATCATCTGTCACCTTTGAAGGGTGCTGCCTTATGTATGTGAGCTGTTGTTAATATCTCCTACTGTTGATGATGATCAGGCGGAGACCCTTGATATCTTAATGAGTTCCATGAAAAGGATCTGCTTTTCATGTCATCATCTTGGAAAGAAAAGTATAAAAGGTTTTTTTTCTTTGGGACACACAAAAAAGCTCACATTTATTAAGTACTTACTATGGCATCATCTCTTTATTTTCCATCTGTAATCCTTTACTTGGCTTTAGTATCAGGAAGAACTTCTGAATAAGTGAGCAGGTTCGAATGATCCTCCATAACCCCAGTGAAAGAGAGAGAGGCAGAAAGCGAGTTTTTCAGCAGTGGTTGGGGTGTTGAGGAGACTCATGTGGCCTCCTGGAGCTGGTCATTGCTGAGGCCTGAGCAGTCCTACCTAGAGGGCAGCTACCGGAGAAGCAGGCCGACCCCACCTGAGCCATAACTGGGCTAGCCCATGGGTGGAGGGGTTTCTCAATGAGATGCTAAGTAGACAGTCACTCTGGCAAGCATTATTTCTCATTTGCAGATAAAACCTGGGCTTCAAGATTACGTACCATGCCCAAGGTCACTGAAAAGGGAAGATTCAACCCAGTGTGTATTTCAGAGTTTGTGCTGGTAGTAATTTTGCTATATTGTTATATTTTTACCACATTCTGTTTGAGTATGAATGCTCAAAATAAAAAGGTTCTACTACGTGGACCTTACTGTGTTTTTTCAGTAACGGCCTTATTTACATATCCAGTGCCACCACTTCCCCGCATAATCTCATTTTTTCTACCAAATCAGGAATTGAACCATTAGTGGAAACTATTGCATATTAGTGGAGTGGACCGGATTTGCTTCTCTGAGGCTGTGTTTCAGTCATCCTGTTTCCTCACCTTTGCATTCGAATACTTAATGTAGCTCTTTATGACTCCAAAGGCAATAGTCCAGCAAAGGCATTTCAGAGGTTAGTTTATTAGGGCTGAGATATTTGTAGAGCAAATGTGGGCAGGTCAGTGAATTCAGTGCCCATGATCTGAGGATGTGATTGGGTATAAGGTGCAGACTCATGGGTATGTTACATGGGCTAGTCCAGGATCTCTCAGTACTAAGACACATGGCCACCCTGGGGAGAATAATCCAGGGCCGGCTGGGTTGTGGCTCCTGAAGACCTGATTCTTAGAGCTCCTGAGATGACTATCTACGAATCCTGTTATCTCTGGCTTCTTCCGACAATCCAGGGCCCGCCTTGCTCTTGCCTGGGCCTGCCAGCAGACCCTGTCCTTCAGGTTCATCCTGCCCTCTCAGTACCCGGGACAGACCACCCACTGTCTCACAGCAACTCCAAGTCTTTCTGTTCATCTCCTTCGGACCCAAGAATTTCCATGTCCAAGATGAATTTTCTGGAACATGTACATAGGACTTTTTTTGGTGCTATTACTCCTTTCCTATGTTGATGCACAAACATAGGTTCTGTTGTAACGCCGATGCTTGACCTTCGGGATGCATCCCTTGCTGATTCCTTCCTTGGCTAATGACTTTTCTAACTTTGAAGTAGTTAGATCACAGCTTCTTTATTAGTAAGTTTTAATGACTTTGTTTTCTCCACATCATCTCACAAAGTACGTTACAGACATTGCTCAACAATACTATATTTATTTAATTTGACTTAGTACTCTGACATGGGTTGAGACTGTATATCAGGGGCAGGAATTTTATCTTATTTGTAGTAGGGGTTTGATAATTGCTCTTACTATGTGCTTTCAATGTGGGCTAAGAGCTTTAGGATGAAGCGAAGTTTACCAGCCTAACCCATCTTACTATCTTTGTCCGTTTGACCTTGAAGATATTAGCCGAGTGGTTACGTTCAGATTCCTTTTGTTTTTTAAATATAGAATTTGGTTCATTTTTAAGAATTTTGCTTTGAATCAGAAATAATGGCTTTGTGTTATATATATATATTTTTTTGGGGGGGGGTTTGTGTTATAAAAGGCATGATAACAGGAGGTGCTAACTTATCCAAACTAGATGTCGGCTATCTCATTGTTTACATTTGATCTGTGGTGGTACCATGGATAGGAAGGGGAACAAGTCTTCTCACATAAAAAGGTAGCCGTATTAACAACAAAAACAGGTGACTAGACTGTCTTCCCGTTAACATTAGTTTATGATCTGTACTATATGTGCCCTGTCAGTCTACTGCTTTTAAACTAGTAAAGTAGTGTAATTTTACCTTTCGTCCAAGAATGCCAGCAGAGGAGTACATCTATTTTACATTGTAATGTTAAAAACCCACAAAAGCATTTCTAAATTAGCAAGAGGGATTTGCACAGCAAACTAGTGAAAAATGTTATGAGCTTCCATCAGTTGTTTAGGTTTTAGCTGCCACTTTGGGGCCTCTTACACTTTTTTCCCATTCCCACCCCATCTCCAGGAGGCAGACAAAGAGATACAATTTGCATCAGCTATAGAAATGCCTCTGAGATCACTGCTCTAAATGTGCTCAGGGATTTTGAGGAGAAATCCTGAAAAGGAGAAAAAGGCAAGGGTAAAAGCTCTGTTGACAAGGGAGTTTCACAGGCATGTGGCGAGAGCACAACATTGGACGTGGGAATACAGATTCTGCAAGCTTCCTCTCTCGTCTTCAAAACAAAACTCTGGGAATGTGGTAGGTCTGTCTGGTTCAAGAGTCAGACAGGGTTTCAGCTGTCTCGTTTAGTTTTTCTTTCCAATTGAGATACTTCCTTACTGGAGTGTTTCACACCTTCCCTGCCTTTTTCTTTTTCTGCCCTTCATCACATGTGGCACCGCTGGGTGAGAGGCAGGCTCCTGGTTCTCTCTGCACATGATGCTAAATGGTGCTTTATCCTCTGGCCAGAATACTAGGCTGGAACAGAAGGGCATTTGAACTTGCACTTGGTGCAGCACATTCACCATCTGCTGGCAGCAGGTCAAAGAACCCAAGTTAGCTTGTGAACCAAGTTTTTCCCTGGAGTAAACACAATACATGTGTTTGGCTAGGAGGTCAGCTATAAAACCTGACACTTTTTTTTTTAATCTGTGGGGGAGCAGGTATTTGTTCCTATTTAGACAGCACCTTAGTGGAGGCAATTTAGAGATTTAATCAAAAGCAAAATCTATTCTAAGAAAATAGGAAGCTCTCATCATAGATTCACAGGTCTGTGTATTTGTGTGCTCAAGGGTAATAATAATACTGGGATACATTTCAGAGAGAAGAGATGAGTAAAAATAAGAAAAAAGAGTAATGGATTTGGGCCCAAGTAAATGAAACGTTATTATTTAATTATAGTATCTGACTGGATATAAATGGGAGAAGAGCAAGGGTTTTTTCTTTCGTTTGGATCACAGAAGCTGTCACGACTAAAAGGGGGAGCCTGTCACTCAGAGGTATGAGCTACAGGTCTGATCCTTCATAAAATGGATCATGGAATGTAGGAAACATTTTGGGAACGGAGGACAGTCTCTTTTGCACACCCTTGAGTGTTTTTACATCTAAAGTGAAATTGAATAATGTGGAATATATGCCCGTGGCCTTAGAGTTTGCCACTCTGTGGTAGCCTGGATAGACAGGGGAAAAAAATCTGCTGGTACACAAGCCAGGGGAGCATGTTAACTTTTACTATTACACGTTTGGAACCTCTTGTGGGTTAGTGTCTGCAAGAATATCCGTAATTGGGCCATTTATTTGTTATTTATTGGTACTTTTGGCAAGTGGGTAAGTTAAACCCCAGTGTCCTGGTTAAATTCCAATATAGATGAGTGTTAATATTCCATCTGCTGTGTTCTTTCTTTGCCTTCCTGACGGAGATGAAGCATAACTGTGTTCCATAGCGGACTATCAACCCTTGTAGATAAAAGTTAATATCTTCATTTCTCCTTCTGTAGTCGGGTGTCATTAGAACTTGGTTCTAGCTCAGCTCTATCATTGAATCACCCCTGACCTTATGAAAGTTAACTTTATCTCTCTGAAATTTATTTTCTATGACAGATGAATACTCGTCTAAAAAATTGTTAAGGTGAATTCTAGGTAACTGTAAAGGCTACCTGAAGTTTGAATAGGCCATTCACAGGCTATGTCACGACAAATAACATAAAATTAATATAAAATAAAATAAATATGAAATTCTGTCTGGATTTCAAAGACTCTTCAGGTTTCTATTCACTCTGATGCATTAGAAAACATATTATCTTTACAAGTATGCATCAAGTGAGAAAAATCTTTTTTTTTTTTCTAACTAATCCCAACTCATTTCTTAGTTATTTTTGAGAGGTGGTAAGAATGCGTGTGAAAACAGGACAGTATTTCACATAGCTACATTTATTCTGATGTTTAAATTCCTAATTTACCAATGTCAGCCAGTTGCCAAAAATTCAGTAGGGCCTAGCACACTGATTCATGACACCCGCCTCAAATCAATAAAATAATAGCACCAGCAGACCGTGATACTTGTGTAGATGTGTCATACCTAGAACAATGACAAAAAAAAAAAAAAAAAAAACCTATATGAGGAGAAACTAAAAAACACTACATAGGTAAGTCAAATTGAACTTTTATAATTGATTATGAAAAGCCATTGAAGAAAAGGAAAAGAACGACTTGGTGCCTGTAGCACAGTGGTTACAGCGCCAGCCACATACACTGAGGGTAGCGGATTCAAACCCGGCCTGGGCCAACTAAAAAGCTGCAACAAAAAGATAGCCGGGTATGTGGCAGGTGCCTGTAGACCCAGCTACTTGCGACGCTGAGGCAAGAGAATTGCTTAAGTCCAAGAGTTTGAGGTTGCTATGAGCTATGATGCCATAGCACTCTACTGAGGATGACATAGTGAGACTCTGTCTTAAAAAAAAGAAAAATGGCTCAACACTCATAGCACAGTGGTTATGGCGCTGGCCACATGCAGCTGGTGGGTTCAAACCCAGTCTGGGCCTGCCAAATGACAATGGCAACCGCAACAAAAAATAGCTGGGTGTTGTGGTGGGCATCTGTAGTCCCAGCTACTTGCGAGGCTGAGGCAAGAGAATTGCTTAAGTCCAAGAGTTTGAAGTTGCTGTAGCTGTGATGCACTCTACCAAGGGCGACCTAGTGAGACTCTGTCTCAAAAAGGAAAGGAAAAGGAAACAAATGGAAAGAAGAGAAAAGAATAGAAAACAATGTAAATCATCTAAACACAACAATTAAAATACAGATTGTCAGAGTGTGGTATAGAATAGGACATAACAAATGTCCATCAGAAATTATCTTCAAATATGACAATGTGAGCCTTGAAGGAAACTGGGCTAAGGGTACGCAGATCTTTCTGTACAACTACATACCAAGGGGCAGTTAGTTAAACTAAATATTTAATTAAGAAAAACACAAAATTTCCTGTATAGGCTTCTAGGTTTAAATTCCAAGCATTTCCTTTGCCTTTCCAGCCCTAGTCATGCCTCACCTCTCCCCCGGCACAGCGTGCGGTGGCCGCACAGGCGTCCTCGCATTTCCTAGATGTGCTCAGCAAGTTCTCACGGCGGGGACTTCGGCCTTGCTGTTCCCTCCGCCTGGAAAGCTCCTTCTTTTCCCTCGCTCATTCACCTCACTTAGGTCTTTGATCGACTGTCACCTTATCAGACAGGCTTCTCCTTGAACACTCTC
Organism: Loris lydekkerianus; assembly: GCA_963574355.1. Classification (NCBI taxonomy): domain Eukaryota; kingdom Metazoa; phylum Chordata; class Mammalia; order Primates; family Lorisidae; genus Loris; species Loris lydekkerianus. Next base: position 40,081 of record CAUYPK010015986.1, on the reverse strand, counting down.
CCTAGGGCACCTTCCTTGTCACGATCTCTGTCCCCTTACCTGGATTTATTTTTCTTATTTCATCTGAAACAGGTTTGACACCGTTAGAAATTCCGATCTTGAATAGAAACCGTAAAATGACCTCCCTATTTTGTGTTCTCTTTCCTGTATGTTCTGAGACTTAAGAGCATTTTATTTCAAAAAATAAACCAAACAGGCTGATGCACTGTTTTCTTTTGTTCTGCCGATCGTTCTGTATTTGTGTAGGTGGACTAGCAAGATTTGAAGGGCTCCGCAGTAGTAAGTGTCAGGTTCAGCTTCTCCGAATCCACTGGTATTTTCCAAATAGCTAAGACACAGAAGAGTCAGCCGCATCTCTGTATGCTGTGAGTCTGCCTCTAAATGACTTGGCTCTCATTTTTTTCCAGGCTTTTTAACCAGTCCAGAGGGCAAGGACATACTTCAAGAGGACCACTAGCCGTCTTGGACAAGCCCTTCCAAATGTGGCAGGTATGACTCTTGTCTATGGGTACAGGAAATGTAACTTGCTTGATTCTTCTATAGCGAAATCAATTTGAATCCTGCATTTAACCAAACATTAGCAGTCTGAGGTTGCATCTGGGTTCCAGGGGAAGTTATAAAGTGACAAGTTCTTGAGAGGTGCATCCCCACTGCTTAGCTGGCATTTCTCCATCAGGCACCTGCATCAGTCCCTCCCAGGTCAGTTCTGTGGACCCCTGCCGAGGTCCACCTGGATCTGCATTCAAGTGGCTTCTGCTGTCCCCTCACTTTGTCTAGGTATCTCCTGGGCACCCTGGAGGCATTACTGTTCCTCCTGTGATTCAGAGGAAACTTTCCGTGATGTTAAAAAGCTCTTGATTTTTTGCATTGCTGCTCCAAAGTCCATTGTACTTGTGCTTGCAAAGCCACCTGTGTCCTTGCAAAGCCAGCCAGGTCCATCTGCCCGCACATACCACCCCGTCCACCCTCTAGCCAAGAAAGAAGGCCCTTTCTCCAAGGCCCTTATATCCCCCCAACACATTTACGATTTCTTTTTGTAACAGGTCTTTGAACAAGCACAGCTTAGGAAATTAATCAAAACACTATTTACTTTTTTGTTTCCTGCTGTCTCTTTGAACAACATTGAAAAAGGTGGTAGGTATTCTTTTGCCTCTGGGTGAAATTTAGGTCTTAGGCAGGCTCCATTTTTATACGTTCACTCTTAGATTAAAGAAAAAAAATCCTCTGGACATTGCAAGTTACAAAAATAACCACCTCCCTTCAGAAGCTATTGTGTCTAATATCAGACCGTAATCATAGCTTCAAAGTTAATTTAATGTCACGCTATCTCCCTTTCCTCATCAGGGGCCGATGCTTGAGTTGACTATTGCTTGAGTGTGGTGACTGTTACCCACTTTCTAGGCATTTTGCTGAACCCGAGGGTTGAAGCATAAGAAAGAATTGGGGATGTTTCTTCCTGAGCTGGTGTTATGTTAGGCTGGCTTTGTCCCTCTGGACCTGGAAGGTGTTTGACACTGACTCTCACTTGGTCACTTTTGGGGATCTGTGGTGGCTCCTGATGGCCCCATCCTGCTTCTGTTCTTCTGGCTGGGGCAGAGATTCTCCTTTAACCTCCCACTTGCTGCTCAACATCTGGTTCTCAGAAGCTCCTTTGGTGTCCCGTGAACACTTCTAGGTGGTCTTCTCAAGTCTCAGTCTGGCTCTCTGCACGTGGCACACATGTGCAGCAGGAAAATGTCCATCTTGAGAGGATGCAGGTCCTGCCCAGGGTCCAGGGTTGCTCCTGGCTTGACTCTCTCACCCTCTAGAACAGTGATTTCCTGTTTTTTTTTTTTTTTTTTTTTGTCTCACTTTGTTGCCCTTAGTAGAGTGCCCTGTCATCACAGCTCACAGAAACCTCAAACTCTTAGGCTCAAGTGATTCTTTTGTCTCCTCCTTCCTAGTCGCTGGGACTATAGTTGCCTGCCACAATGCCCAGCTATTTTTAGACATAGGATCTCTCTCTTGGTCAGGCTGGTCTCAAACTTGTGAGTTCAAGCAATCCACCTGCCTTGGCCTCCCAGAGTTTTAGGATGACAGGTGTGAGCCACCATGCTGGGCTTAGAACAGTGATTTTCATGTGGTGTGCCATGGAACACCTGTGTGCCAGGAGAGGCTGTTAGCTGTGCTGCAAAAATTTTTAAAGATCATTAATTTATTTTTGAAAGAAGTTCAAAGCACAGTAAGTATATTCCTTTTTTGTTTTGCTCTTTTTTCTGATCAATGTAATTTAAGTTTACCACAAAAGGTTTACTAGGGATTTAAGTGTGCTGTGGATTTAAAAAAAAAAAAGAAAAAAGGTTGAAAACCACTGCAGTAGAATTTCAGGGTGGGAGCTGATCTGTAGTCCCCTGTCTCCCAAACTGTAGGGCAGGGGTCTTCAAACTGCGGCCCGCGGGCCACATGAGATGGTGTGATTGTATTTGTTCCCGTTTTGTTTTTTTTACTTCAAAATAAGATATGTGTAGTGTGCATAGGAATTTGTTCATAGTTTTTTTTCTTTTTTTAAACTGTAGTCCGGCCCTCCAACGGTCTGAGGGACAGTGAATTGGCCCCCCTGTTTAAAAAGTCTGAGGACGCCTGCCCTAGTGGATGCTTCCAGGTTCCCAAACTGTTCCTCTGAAGCCTCTCTAAGGACTTGTTTAAAAAGTACACCTCTCCATCCCTCTGGCACTGCTTATTTTATATTAAAAATTTGACATTTGAGAAAACCAGATGTATTATTAGGTTTTTAGGGCTGCTATAACAAAGTACCGCCAGTAAGGTGACATAAAGAACAAAAATTGATTGTCTCGCAGTTCTGGAAGATAGAGGTTCAAAGTCAAGCCATTTGCAGGGTTGGTTCCTCCTGAGGGGTGTGAGGGAAGACTCTGTTCTCCACCTTTCTCCTTGGCTTATGTAGGTGGCTGTCTTCTCCTTTCTCTACACCATCCCTCTTCCTTTCATCATCTTCCTCCCATGCACATCTGTCTCCATGTCCAAACTCCCCCTTTTTATAAGGACATCAGTTATACTGGAGTAGGGCCCACACTCATGACCTCATCTTAAATCATTACTTCTACAAAGACCATGCTTCCAAATAGGGTTACTTTCTGAGATCCTGGGGTTAAGGCTTAAACATATGAATTTGGGTGGGAGGCAACATTCAACCCATAACACCGGGGTTCAAAGAGGCTCAATCACTTTACAGTCACACAGATCTTGAAGTGCCAGTGTGGAGTTTCTGCCCTGTGACTCCATAGCTTATACGTGTCATCTCAGATAAGTATGACACGGGGGCTGTGTAATAAGGAGAATGCTGTCTTTCCTTTAAACTGTCAGATCAGCCTGGCCGGACGTGGATCTGTCCAGGAGAGGACCTCTTACTTGGACATAAGGTCGCACCGTCACATGAACTCAGAACAACACAAAGAAGAAGGAAGGTGTCTTTGGTTTAGCCTTTCATGATCCTCATACGATAGGCTAGGAAATGAATTTCTGCTTGAACTCTGGGTGTAGATTATGCCAGGATTCAAAGCACACTCCTAAAACCGGGTCAACTTGAGTTTGGTCATGTTATTTCTATGGCCTATGATTTGCATTTTTGGGGTGCTTTTAACCTATTTTCACATCTCAATATGCTGTGTGTGTGTGTGGTTGGCTTCACGTAGGGCATATTTAAACAATGTGCAATAAAACATCTTTAAATCAGGCAAGAGAAAAAGAGTAAACTGTTTGCTCTGACATTCCTGGCATTGCCTGGATAATGATAGCTTAGCTAAAAAATATAAAATAGGTTCAACTTCAATGGGGATTGTATTTAGGAGAATTATCAGATTGTTTTAGTATTCACCTTTTAACAACAATTCTTTAGTACATCCTAAGTGGGAGATAGGAATTATTATAGTGATTTGGAAACAAGGCTTTATGAATATGAACATAATTTCAATCTCATAGTATTTGTCACTGTTTTATTCCAGATGGCAAAAAGTTTTTATTCTTTTCAGTGAAGACCTGAGGTACATACCTGCAGGAATAAGTCCATGATAATATTTTTCTTGCCAAAACTCTAATAGATGCTTACTTACTGAGAAATATGTGTACTGAGAAATATTTAAGAAAAATACACTTTGATGAAGCAGCACTAATGATATTTATTTAGGTAACTGCCTACAGGGATCTAACAATGATTTTAAGTCAAGCAGACTGTTAGCCATGTAAATAAGCCCAACACAGGTGTGCAGGATTTTAAGCGAACTGGGTAGCAGAGGTAATGAAAATGAGAGTAAGCCTCCAAGAAATATTTTATCGTAAATCAAATTTGCCATTATGAAGCAAATACGGCCACATACAAATATTTTAAAATGAGGGTGAAAAACAATTACTAACAATACCAACAATCAAAAGCAAGAAATCTAGCCTTTTGGTATATTTGGTTTTTCGTTCATCTATTCAACAATTCAACTGAAGATTATTGAACATCTACTCCATGCAGGCACTAAAGAGTAAAGATAGCTAGAAAAAGGTTTCTGGCCTTAAGGAGCTTGTAATTGATCAGGGGACACCGCGAATGAGGCCTTCTTATAGATGATCAGTGCCGTGCGAGGGGAGCGTGGCCAGAGAGGTTGCCATCAACTCTATTGTCAGGTCTGGGAATGCTTTAAAAGGTAAGTTGAAATAGAAAATTAAGTACAAAATTAAATACATGAGCCAGAAAAGAGGAGAAAATACGCTTCAATTAGAGGGGGGAAGATCTGCTAAGGGATGGGAGGATGGAAATAACATGGCGAGGAGCAGTAAATAATGGAGTGTGTCTACAACAGGGAATGAGCCTGGAGAGGCAGAGGGGAGGGAAATCATGGGAGAACTTGTACCAGTTACTGTATTGGCAAGGAAGGTTTTCAGGTAGGGAAGGAATGTGTTGAGAATGTCATTTTAGAAAAATCTTCAGCGTGAGGATTGAATGAACGGCCTAGAAGTCGCACACCTTTGCAGTTAAGAGATGGGGCGGGACCCAGATACACCAGCAAGCTGAAATTAAGCTCCAGAAAGTGAAGCTTCCCTGTTCTCATGGTCATATGTTTTTATAAATGTTGCAGAAGTGTAAGTTTTTAACTTCAATCGGTGATATGAGTACTTTTTCTTTCTGTATTTCTATCCCTCTGTGATGCTTCTGTTAATGCTGGGTGATATTGGAGAACTCACACAAATTTTGTATTCATAATTTTGCATTCTTTTTTTATTAAAGGGCCCCCAAATTGTATAAGCTTTTAGTCTCATAAATACAGATCCGGCCCTAAGGTGATATTATAATAACCCAGAAGAGAAGTGGCAAGACCTTAAAACAGGTTAGTATTGGGCAGTACCTGTGGCTCAAAGGAGTAGGGCGCTGGACCCATATGCCGGAGGTGGTGGGTTCAAACCCAGCCCCGGCCAGAAACTGCAAAAAGCAAAAACAAACAAAAACAAAACAGGATAGTATCTACAGAGATACGGAACAAAAGATGTAGAAGATGAAGGACCAGGAATGACTGGCTGTGTTGGTGCGAAGAGTGCCAGGGTTTCCCGCTTGTTTAACCTGCTGAATGGTAGGGTGGTTAATGGGGAAAAATGGTGGAGGTGGGTCACTCTTGTAAATAACATTTTGTCGAACATTTTTTTTGGTGTGTGTATGCACTTGAGTGTGTTTTAATATTTTTGGATTCACAGAAGTGGCTTTACTGTGTCCAAGTGTGTAAATATGCTAATGGATTTTGTTATCTCTTACCAAAATTGCTTTCTAGATAGATCATGTCAGTAAAACTGCTACAGTTAATGCGGAAATGGGTTTTTGTGTCCATACTCCCACTAGCACAGGGCATTATAATTTTAATTTTTTCAAACGGAATTATTGGGTAAAAGCAGCACCTTCTTTTCATTTTGCTCTGCAGTAAGATAAATACTGTCCATTACGGTGAACTCTCCTTAGGAATCTATTTTCAGGAGGTAGTTATTGTGGTCTTTTGCCAGTGGTGATTTAGGAAGCATTAGAAGATAGTTGTGAATCTTTTATGTAGTTATGTTATATACTCTAAATGCATGCATCTGTATGGACATATATTTTACAGTTTTTGGCCAGAGCTGAGTTTGAACCCGTCACCTCCGGCATATGGGGCTGGCGCCCTTCTCCTTTAAGCCACAGGTGCTGCCCTGAACATATATTTTAAATGTGAGAAACGGGTGGGGCTAAAACAGTTTTGCTGATCAGATTATTTGAGACTTAGTGTTGGTAAACTTTTAATGAAGGGGCTAGAGAGTAAATTGCTTAGGTTGTCTGGTCTGGGAGGCAAAATTGAGGGTATGGTGTAAGTACTTTAAGAGAGAAAAATAATTCGTACAAATTTTTTATTGACATAGTTCAATATATGATAATCATAATTGAGTACATTTTTTGTACCATAAATCTACTAAAGGGAAAAGTTGAGCTTTTGGAGAAGGGAGATTTTATTTAATTGGGAACACAAAGTTAATGTCTCTGGCATCAAATTGACTGTAAATGTTCATCGTTAAAAACCTTTTTTTTTGCAGTTTTTGCCTGGTGCTGGGTTTGAACCTGCCACCTCCAGTATATAGGGCTGGTGCCCTACGCCTTTGAGCCACAGGGGCCGCCCTTAAAAAACCATTCTTATTTCATAGGGGGTGAGCTAGATTTGCTACATTGTGCCAATCTTTTAGACAATGACATTTAGAAAGTCATTTTGCTCATTGGGCTTTGTTAAAATATCTGATGTGATAATAAGGTTCAGTTCTGTTGCATACTTTATTTGAAGCTGTTTGGCATTTACAACTTTCAAAAGCACTTAGCAAAATTTTGTGTGCGTGTAGCCTGGTGGGGTTTATTCTGCATTGTGAATGGAATTTAGGATCTGGGGTAACCACCTTATCACACTGCAGTGTTTTGTCTGCTTAGATAAAGAGACCTGAGAGGTGAGACAGGAAACAGCATTTGCAGGTCCGTATTTGGTCTGTGGGTGTCTGTATTGGAATGACGTTCGGATGTTCCTGTTGCCCATGTGGCCTTGACCGTGAATCGGTTCTGTTCATTTACTTCTGCCTCTGCTAACTTTTGGGGAGTTTGTGCTTTGACTTTACCATTGCTGTGCAACTCTCCTAAAACTCTGAATTCCTCAACCACTCTCCCTCACCAACCTGATGTTGTGAAATATATTTTACAAATCACATTTCATTAGTCAGTGCTTTCTGTGGCAAGATCACTCAGTTCTTACGGTTTCATGGAAGAAAAGAAGGAGGAGGGAAAAGAAACAAAACGGGAAGATCTGAAAAATTTTAAAAGCCAATTAGCTTTTTAGTGATTTCACCCATTTCAGAGACTTGGGCCTTCTAGCTTGCAAGTTTCAACTGGAATTTAAATCTGAGAATGTTTTTTCCTTTAATGAATGGCTTGTAAAGCCTATTAAAAATTGAGTAAGTTTAGATACTTTCATGAGTATGCTGAATTATGGAGTGGATTTCATAAGAGTAATGGTTAGATCGAAAGTTTATGTTCTATCCTTTTAGGAAATGTGGGTGGAAAGAATGGGTATCTTTCTAAGGCATAATCAAAGATAATTAAAATAGAATGAACGTAACGTGAAAACCTTGTTTTAAATAATATGGCAAACTTCCCTTACATTGCTAGTACACAGAATATTTTTATTTTGTATTTTGTTTAATGGAGAGAGGCTCTAACTATTTATATATATATATATATATATATATATAGCAAACATGCTTTGTGTATTTTTGTACAGATCATGCATTATTAGATTGCAATTTATGAATTGCTAGGAGTTAGTATAAGAGACAAGACCCATCAAAATTAAATTTTGGAATTATTTCCTTTTCATATTTATTTCTATGGGCTCTTTGCAAAGCTTGGTTCCAAATGCTTATTTCCATAGCTGCCTTGTCAGTAGCCAACTTAAAATAACCAGTCTTATATGTCTGCTCTTCTCAGCAATTATCTTATTTTTTTAGCTGCCAAAATACATGGCTATTTATTTATTTAATCTTGACGATGGTCTTGTTTTGTTGCATGGGGTATGAGGGCAGCGGTATCATCACAGCTCACAGCAACCTCAAGCTCCTGGCCTCAAGAGATCCTCCTGCCTCAGCCTCCCAAGTAGCTGGGACTACAGGCACCTGCCACAACACCCGGCTAAATTTTTCTCTTAGAGGCATGGGCTTGCTTTGCTCAGGCTGGTCTTGAACTCTTGAACTTAAGCAAACCTCTGGCCTCAACCTCCCAGAGTGTTAGGATTACAGGAGTGAGCTTCTATGCCTGGGCAATTTTTTCCTTTTCAATTCTATATATATTTTTTATATTTTAAATATGGAAAGCCTTTGTGTTTCTGTAAAACTTGAATTCACAGGTTTACAATTTCAAGAACAAGATTTGCTCTAAATATTCTTTTATGTATTTCAATGGATTCTCTAATTCATTATCAGTTGGACTCCTTGTGTCTTATAATGGAATTCCTTTAGTAGATTTTTATAGTCACAATTAGTGACAAATGTCAGATATTTAATATTAAGATGGTTGTTCAGCCAGAGAAATACATTTTAAGCTTTGGGCTCCCTTCACTCCTCCCGATCCTTTACTGGGTCTAGGGAGAAGCTGTAGCAAGTCCAGATAGTCACATGTGCTGGAAAATTGGAAAAGAAGGCTATTTTAATTGCAGTCGTTGAAAACTAAACCTCTCACTTTAACCCCCCTTCCTTTGCTATGCTGTTTGGAGGTGGCTCTGGAAAGGCCATGGCTATTTTTTGGTGGAGGGTTCACCAAAAGGGGAATCAACTGGTGATACAGTGATGTGAAATTTTTAGGTTGTTTGCAGACACTTTCATGCCTGGTGAAGCCATTAATTACTGCCCACTTTGCCAACTCAAGAGAGCATTATGACACACAGGTGTGGAGCCAGAGACCGTGTTATTCTATGAATGTGTCCTAATAGTTACAACTAAATTTTGATTAAACATATAAGAAAATGCAGCCAGTAACTGCAGGGGGAGAGCATTATAGAGATGTGGTCAGGGACCTAATTAACATGAATAGTATGGGTGTTTTGTTTTCTGGATTTAGTGATGTTTATAACAGTTGTCAGCATTTTAAAGTTGGTTGGAATTTTTTTCATGGCAAATCAATATTCACTTTCGTATTAAATTTATATTTGTAATTTGTATTCTCTTTCCAAAACTTTGTAAGCTGTAGACTTCCACAAAATTTATTTAGAATAAATACTTGTTAAATCTTTAAAAACCATGTAGATTTGTTTCACTTTCACTTAAGTGTCCCTTTCACCTAGCAGAGAGCCTGGGGTGTGTTTCTGTTTGTAGTTAAGTGCATTTTCATAATAACAAATAATTATTATCGTTCAATGATGACTGGTACTTTATATAGACATTAGGTCATATCTGTAAATTGTAGCTGAGAAGAGTTTCTACCTTCTCAGCATCTTGAGGTGATAAAATGTTTTCTGGTATAAAAGAATCTCCTTATGGGAGAAGGAACTGTCAAAAGTCTTTCATTTCACTAGGGATTTGATATATGCAAATAATATTTACTTCATCATTTCCCTCAATCATCTTTTATGGTTTGACTTGTCAAAAAAAAAAAAGAGGGGAAGAAGTGAAGAAAAATAAAAGGGAAAGAACAAAGCAAGCTGTAGAAGTCAGAAGACTTGTCTCCTCTCCTCAGATGATGATGTTAGGATGGGAGGAGAGTTTCTGAACAAGTGCCTCAAATTCTGAAAAGTCACCAGGGCCCACCAGATCGATGGCACTTCCAGGAAGGTGGACGAGTGACTGATAAGGCTGTCTGTACATAACTTTCTGAACAGTGAGTTTCAGACAAAACTTTATGTAATTAGTCTTCTTCTGTGTGTTTGTCATGGGACGATGGCCCTCAACTTCCGTTTGAAACAACTTGTCACAGAGCTGTACCTAAACTTTTTCAAGGAAGTAAGCACGGTGGGCACTCCTTGGATAGACAGATTTTACAATGTAACATTTCAGCAGTCACCACAAAAGTAATCTATCCTAATCGTCTTGGTGCTCCCCATCTTCTAGCCATCCCTGGAGGTCGAGGCATTCTCTACACATATATACACCACCCCTTCTTAAAGCTTCCGGTCTGGGTACAGAAGTAGACAGGAGGTCACAAAGATGCACCCAGAGGTCGCTGTGCCCATGAGATCCACCAGATTAATTTCAGGGGTGTTGATGGGTGACTTAGCTGGAGTCAGCGGGAGGAAGCCTGGGAGTGGGTGTGTGAGCTCCCAGCAGCTGCTGCTGTGTGGCACCGACAGGGTTAACCAGCCTTGCCAGCAGGAACAATGGAAACCAGGCAGCTCTAAATGAAATGAGCTGAATATTTCATTCGGCCACTCAGCTGCCTGCTCCAATTGCCTCCTTTACTAAAATAAGAGCTTAATCTAAAGTGACAACAACATCAGTTTCTGTGTGCTCCAGTCACACTGAACATGACTTCCTTAACATAAACACTATTTACATGGACCGTCTGGATAGAGCAGGGAATCAGGAGCGTGCCCAGCTAAGACACAGGGTACAATGAAGGACGAGGACCAGGCAGCTGAGAATTAACATCAGCAAATGAAAGCCTGACCCTCAGAGGGCATGTCCCTGATACGTTTTAAAATGAGAGAGCACTGCACCGTAACCTTAGCCTTTGTGAAGACTACGCCATTTAAAATAAAACAGCACCTTTTCCGTTTAGACACTTAACCAAATGCATTATAGCTGACCCATTTTCCAACTTCTGTGACACGAGAGGATGGATCCCTAGCTGCAATTATTAGAATCTTTCAAACAATTGCAACCAATAACCTCCCTCCCTAGACCCCTTCTCATAGCAGCAGGCACTTCTGGGAGATAAAGAGGGCATTCCGTTCTGCGGGGCAGGCCAGACAGAGATGTCAGGGGAGGGGGAGAGAAGATGCGACTCCTGAACTGAAGGCTTTGATGTCACTGCGGGCAGTACCCAGGAAATCCTGGTTTGAAAGTGGTTTTCAGCTGAAGAGTTCTGGAAGATCCGAAGCAGCGACGTGACGAGGCCCCAGTCTGTCAAGGTCCACAAAACCACAGGAGTTACTTATTTCCAGAACCCTAGAATAGCTATTAAGGCAGTTACCAATCCTGAATGTGCATTATTAGTGGTTTAGTTCCATGGGGAGAAGGCTGTCGTCATAATTATTTTCACTCTGCTAGCATCCTCTGGGAATTTTAAAGATCACAAAATGTAGAAGTATCTAACTTAGTCCTATTAGAGTTACTGTCTATTCATGGAATTCAATGGGTTGTCTACCAACTCACTGAAAGTAAGGCACACAGAAATTGCTTGTGTATTGAAGCCACACAGCAAATCAGCGAGCAATAGAGAAAGGGTGTATTTTGTTGGTTCATTATGACTACTTCCATCAAATCACCATTAATGCATTTCTAAAATGACTCTGTTCTTAGAATTTCCCTTGGTTAAGCTTTCTGCACCCTGATTTGTGGCTTATGGGCTCCAGAGACTTAGAGCTTCTGACAAAGTGCTAACTGTGTTTTATGCAAGTTTGAGTTATCCGTCTTGGTCCTCCAGGCTCTGAGTAAATGCCCCTGCCATCCCCATCCCTGCAGTGGTATGTTTCAGTTAAAGTTCTCACGCCTGAAAGAAGAAAAGCAGAAAGGGACTGATCATTTGAAGCAAGGCTCTCTCTCTCACTCTCTCTCTTTTTTTTTTTTTTTTTCTAAGAAAAGTATAAGTAATGGGAAAAAAAATGAGACAATCATCAGTATCTAGCTGGTCTTAGTATGTACACAATACTCATTAACAACTATTTATTGAGACTCTATGAGATCACCAAGCATCATGTTACAGGAGGGAAAATTTCTCTGATCTCTTGAAGCCCATCACCTAGTGAAAAAGTCTATAATAACTTGGAAAAAAAATTAAAAAAGAAAAAGAAGAATATCATGATAATGAACAAGTAAAAATATCACTTTTGTTATTTTTACTAATGCCCTTCTACTGTGTTTCATCCTCATTTTAACTTAAGGAAACTATTAAGAAGAGGATATTCCATTACCACTTACTAAGCATTGATGAGCAATTTCAGATAATATTCCAGGTGTGTCCCCAAAAGGATTCAGCATATTTCCTCATAACCTGATGCGGCTACAGACAGTGGTAAAATACTAATGACTTATAGAACCTTGCAGAACCCTTTCCTATAACATCAGCTTGTCATTCTGTTACCTCTGACCCTTGAATAAGTTATACCTGAATAAGATAGGTGCCAAATGCTTGGAGTAGAGAAGAGGTGGGAATTTCCACACCTGTCCTGAGAGGCCTCTTCAAATGGTAATGACCTTGACATCCATTCCCAGTAGTAACCAGCTCTTTCTTTAGCTTGGTCTGGAGAGCCAAAATGTCAGCTGTGAATAGTGACACCAGTGGGAGAGGTGGGGGCAGGCACCTGCACACGGTGGGCTTGGAGCACAGCCTCGGCTCTGATGGCTGAAACATGGTAGCAATATGAAGGCTCTGGAGAAGCTGATTTGTACATGGTATTGTCTGTCCTGTCTCTTGGATTCTGTGGGTTACCATGTGTTTCTTGGTGATCTTCTCTGTTTCCTTTTCAGGTGAGGATGGGGTTGCTTTTTGGGGGGATATCTCTGCTGCCTTGCTGCCTTACTGGAAAGGGCCATGTTTAGCTAGAGAGAGATGCAGAGTTTCTTTTGTTATATGTGATAAAGCCCACTCTGGAGAATTCCAAGGCTCTACTGAGAAAGTGCCTAACATAGACTGAAGTGGTTTACTAAGTAAGTTCTTCCATTTTCCTTCAGGCACCGTTCCCCTAATTAATCGCGTGGTCAGGTCTCAGTTCTGGGTACCACTGGGTATCAATCATTAAGCCCCCCTATAGTTTTATATTGTCTTGATGCTGAATGCTTTAAAACTATTTTGCCATTTTCGTGTTTATGTAGGTACTTATAAACTATTTCACGTAGAATTTGCCATAAAAAAATCCTTCCTTTTCTCCTTTACCGTTTTTATTTTAAACATTTGGAGAAAGATCTATTGTTATTTGTTGCATTTGGTCTTTTCCATCTCCTTTGAAGATGGAAGACAAAGTTTCCTTCATATTAAAATGGAAGACAGTGTGTCACTATTATTTTTTTTAAAGAATAGAAGAGTTTTACCATGTTAAAGTAATTTTCATAATGAGTACTAGTTTTCATGAAAAAGACCATGTTTTAAAGTGGGAGGGGAGGGAGGGGGGAGCATGGGTGGAGGGAGGGTGATTGGTGGGATTACACCTGCGGTGCATCTTACAAGGGTACATGTGAAACTTAGTAAAAGTAGAATATAAATGTCTTAACACAATAACTAAGAAAATGCCAGGAAGTCTATGTTAACCAGTGTGATGAAAATGTGTCAAACGGTCTATAAAACCCTTGTATGGTGCCCCATGATCACATTAATGTACACAGCTATGATTTAAAAAAAAAAAAAAGTATAACCCATATATACATCTCATACGTTTCTGCTTAATGGTTTTATTCAAAGTTTTCCACCATAAATTGCTAGTACAAGAATCAATTTTACACATCATTCAAAAACCTAGTTATTTGGGGAGGGGTGGAGGTGGGTGGCAGATTCAGTACAGCTGATCCTAAAGCTGTTTCCCCTTCAGGCCCTTGCAGAACCCTTTCCTATAACATCAGCGTGTCATTTTGTTACCTCTGCCCCTGATTGGTCCATCACGTGTCCCAATGGCAAGACCACAACCCAAAAGTCAGCCTTGCGATTTTGCAGCAGCTGTTGCTGCAGAAGGTAAGTGCCGTGCAGTTATTGATGAGCTTGCTAATTTGTTTAGTAGACAGAATTTAGAATGGGGAACAGGGTTTGTCTGTTAGCTGTCATCATCCATCAGCCCCACACTGCCCCAGGCAGCGGGTTTGTTTTTTGCCAGCTTCTAATTTTGCTGTACTTTTCCTTAGCTTCAATCTATTTTATTCATTTATTATAATTGGAAGAGTGGTGGTGGTTGAAATAGAAAAGAAAAAAAGCTACTCATGCCCCCACTTGGGACTGAAGGCTTTCATCTGCTGCTCTTCATTGAGCACAGGGATTTCGGGTGGACCTGTTGATCTTTTCGCTCTCACTTGGTGGCCCGAAAGTCCAGTACAACTGGAGACTTGTCAAAGCTGCCCTCAGTCCTGCGTATTTTATTCTGTCTCTGCCAACTTCAGAATTTATGTGATAAATTTGTTCCTTTGGGGTACTCATTCAATTTCTTTAAAAAAATGTTCGAGTGCCCAAGATGTTTCCAACATTATTTCAGATGCCGGAACTATACTGACAAACAGTAAAATGACCTGATCTGACAGAATTTGGGTTCTAGGGTGCCGCGTGTGGCTCAGAAGAGTAGGGTGCCAGCCCCATATGCTGAAGGTGGCAGGTTCAAACCCAGCCCCAGCCAAAAACTGCAAAAACTGCAAAAAAAAAAAAAAAAAAAAAAAAAATTTGGGTGCTAGGTAAAGACAGTAATAACCAACTATACAATAGTACAATAGGTCAAGAATAAAGGAAATAAACCAAGTGTAGGGTACAGGTGGGGGGGCGCTGATTTACACAAGGAGGTCAGGGAAGGTTCTTTGAGGAGTTGATAGCTGAGACCTGAAGGACAGAGAGACAGGTCATAGGAAGATCTGTAGGTAGAGACTTTAGAGAGAGGAAATGGCAAAGATAAAGACCCACAAGTGACAATGAACTTGTTAATTCCCAGGACCATCAAGAAAGTCAGCATAGGTAAGATAGCTGGTGATGGTAGGAAGCTTTGAAGAGGTGAAAGTGGAGAGGAAAACAGAGTTGGATCACGGGGATTTGAATCTTATGTGTGGCAGGAAGCTGGTTGTACGTAGGGGAGGCTCTCACATTTTACACTTTTAACAAAGCTGCTGGTTGGTGAGCAGACAGCAGGGGAGCAAGAGTCGAAACAGGGAGCTGGGTGGGCAGACAACTGCTGCGGCCCAGTGAACGTGACTTCCGTCTGCACTAGAGGGACAGCCGTGGAGTTGGTGAGAAGTGGTCAGATGGTTTATGATTCATATGGTTGAAGCAGCTCTAGCTTAATGTGGGAAATAAGGAAGGGAGAACAATCAAGGATGACACTTAAGTACTCAGATTTAAGTATCAAGGTTGAGAGGGCCCAGAATGAACTCATACATATTGGGGAAGAACATAGGTTGGGTGCCCTGGTTACTGATCTGAACTTGTTTTTGAAGACCCATTGTTGGTAACATTTAAAAGAATATGTAGAAGAAAAGCCGTATCAGGAAACTCAAGATGAGTAATTATTACCCTGAATTAAAAATGAAGGAAAGATTAATTTTTTAATGTTTTTTTAAAGAAATTAATAAAATCCCAGATTTTGTTATGATGTAGATAATTTCTGAACAAGTAGAAGAAAAGCAGTTTTCACCAGACGCCAGTATGGGTTCTCAAAGGTATCATGCAAAATTAATTTCTTTTTAATAGGGCCACCCTATTATCATATACTGTCATGATTTGCCAAAGGTAATTTTACAGTATATCATAAAATTCTGATGAATTAGAAAGGAAATCAAGTTAGCTGACAGTGTAGTAATATGGATTAATAGCTGGAAAAAAAGATACATATAAGAGCCAAACTAGCGTAGTATTATTTCTCCGAATCCTCCCCTTTCTATTCATTGGATTATCTTCTTTACTATTTTAGTAAGAACTTTGATGAAGGAAGAAAGAATATGAGGAAAGGAACACTTGGTTCACTTTTTTGGAAAGCACCTATCTGGGTACTTGGTACTTTAATCCATTTTATCTCATTTGGTGTTCAGGAAGTTAATGATAGGCTCAGGGATGGCCAAAACTCATTAAAATAATATTTAATAGTGTTAAATTAATTCTGTGTGTTATTTAAAAAGCAGCTGGCTACTTACAGGTAGGGAATACCCAAATTAATATTCCACTGTCAAAATACTCTGATTTTATTTTCTAAAAAAGTCAACAGTCAGACGTAGCAGCTTAAGCTAGAGATGGTGTCACCTTTCTACACTGTTAGTGGCAGATTGTGTCTATCACCAGTGAGATGGTCACCCAGTGAAATCTATCGTCTATCACCAGTGAGATGGTCACCCAGTGAAATCTATCGTCTATCACCAGTGAGATGGTCACCCAGTGAAATCTATCGTCTATCACCAGTGAGATGGTCACCCAGTGAAATCTATTGTCTATCACCAGTGAGATGGTCACCCAGTGAAATCTATCCTGGGCAGTGCACATCTGGATGAAATCATTTGAAGGACATTGACAATTTAATGTCTAAAGCTAATGAATTAGAATATAAATAATCCAGAAACTGATAGTGGATAGTTCACATAAAGAGGCATTGTTTAACCCGAAAAAAAGAAATTTGAGGAGGATTTCAAAACAAACTTCAAAAAAGGATTGGTTTTGAGTTAGTCAGGGTCTGATGGCATTAAATGAAATGATTTGAAGTGAATTTAGCAAAGGGAGTAGTTATAAGGATATAGACAGTTTAAAAACAAAGGCCACAATAAGATACCACTTCATACACCCTAGGAGGGCTACAGTAAAAAAAGACAGGAAATAATAAATGTTGGTGATGTTATGAAGAAATCTGGAACCCTTATATGTCACTGATGGGATTGGAAAATGGACAGCCATTCAGAAAACAATCTGGCAGCTCCTCAGAAGGTCAAACCTCATGAATTTTACTGTATGATCTAGCAACTCCATTCAAAGGTGTCCTCCAAGAAGAAGGCCTATGAAAGCCTATGTCTCCACAAAAACTTGGATGCAAGGTTCAGGGCAGAATTATTCATAATAGCTAGAAACTGGAAACAGCCAGATATCCATGGATGGTATAAATGTGGTATATCCATGCGAGGGAATATTATTAGGCAATAAAGGGAAATAATGTGTTGAAACATGTTACAATGTGGATGAATTTTGGAAACATAATACAAAGTGAAAGACGCTGGTCACAGAGACAGATATTATATAATTCCGTGTACAAGACATGGACGTCTAGACAGCCAGGTCAGCAGAGACAGAAGGTGCATTAGTAGCTCTCTGGGGATGAGGGGTCGGCATGAAATGGGGAGGGACTTATAATGGGTGTGGAGTTTTTTTCAGAGATGATGAAAATGTCCTCAAATTGCGGTAGTGATTAAACAACTCTGTGAAGATATTAAAAGCCACTGATTTGTATGCTTTAAATGGGTGAATTGCATTATATGAATTATAGCTCAATAAAGCAGGGAATTGACACCATTCCTGGGCCTGAAGGACCGGGAAAGGGAGCTGCATCGCGAGAGCCACCTGGAGGGAGAGACACCATCAGACCCTGCTGGTTACCCTCCAGGAAGGAGTTGCAGGAACACATGACCTCACTCTTCCCCTGCTCTCTGATCCCCTTTTTCAAAACCCACCCAGAAGCCTGGGACAAGGGACTCCCTGCATGTGATTGCTATATGAGCTGGGCGAAGCATGTAATGTGCTTCTTGGTGTGAAGGCAAGGGATTTTGTGTCACTCCAGCCCTGAGACCAGTAGGGGAAAGTTAAAATTGGATGTGTTGCCTCAAAACAAAGTGAATTTTGATCTCTGGAAATAGGATCGGACAACATCTGAGATAATGATAATGACATTATCTAGAGGATTCCAGTTTTAAGTGAAGGATTGAGTCGATTACCTCCGGAAGTTCCCTTGCAGCTCCAAGTCCCTGCTTCTAACCTCCGGCATGTGGGCACCCACTGCATTCTCATTTGGTTCGCCATGGTTTAAAAAATTCAGGATTGGGCTTTGGCTAATAGAACATAGAACAGGTGCATGTTGATGAGTGTGAGGAAGCAAAGGGAATATTCTAAGTATGGGCCGCTCTTTGAGTTCACCCTCAATAGATTGGCCAGAGACAGTCTGGGCAGAGAAAGAAGAAAAAGAAAGAAGCTTGTCATCAAAGGAGATGTAGGATTTGGAGAAATAAAATTTGCCTACTTAACAACTTTACTGATTATGTATATTAGCCCTACTTTCCTTGTTAGTTTAACATGACAGTAAAAAGACTTTAATATTCCCTCTAAGAAAATTATCTTTAGCTTTCCTGACACATGAAAGCTGTCAGAGAAGCTTGCGTGTCTTCTTTCCTGCACGTTTCACCAGAACTCCTTCTCCTGGAGTGAAGGCAGGGCGGGGGGGTGACAGACCCCTGTGAACCTACATCCCGTCTGTGCCGTGCCGTGCTCCTTTCCAGAGAGAAAAGCTACAGGGATGGGAAGAAAGTGACAGTCACGCCACTGACCACGTTCACGGAGATGCTGCATCCGGCAGCCCTGGGATTCCAGGCTGCTCATGTTGAAGACTTGAAGTTATTTGATGAGTTGTATGGTCTTTTAAAATTGGTCCTTCTACTTTGTGCCATGTTTTATATCTAGTATATTAAATAGATACTAGTATAATCACTCACATGGTCCTGTCCAAAATGCAGAAACGATGATGCTCATTCACAAATGTGGACGATATGCAAATAAACCCCTAATGGGTCCCGCCAAGTTAAAAGGATGTAGGATTCAGAAGACATCGTCAAGACTCTGCAAGGACGCTTTTCTATTTATTTTTGTTTTTGGACATTCAAATCTCACAGATACTTGATTACAGACTTCTTGCATTCTTGGAAATTCTCTAATTCTCCCCACTTGTCATTTTTTTTTTTTACAGTAAATTTTACTATTCATGAAAAGCCAATAGTTTTGGATTACTTGTTCTTTATTTTTAGAAGAATTAATTTAATTTTAATTAACTTGCAGTTGAAATAAACATATGCATTGCATAGGTAGCATTTCAGTGGTTATAGGGTGTTGTACACAATCTATCCTTCAAATAGGGATTCCCCAGGGATAGGACAAGTACCCAGCAGTATAACTTTTGTAATTTTTTGCAATTCCATATATCTGTGTATGTTGTTTTATTCTTCACTGTTTTTTTTGGTTTTATAATGGGGAGGAGGCATCTGGCTTCGGTGTAAGAGATGTTGATGAAAACACAGGATTAATATTAGGATTAAATTATCAATACATAAAAAGTTATATGCAGGCCTGGTATATAGTATGACAAAAGTAGAACATGAGGCCTAGCACATAGTAGAGTGTAAAGAAAGATAGCTAAGCTGATGATGATGACTGTGGTGGCTGTTATGCTGGTGACGATAATAATGAGTGTAAAGTAGGAGACAATTAGCAAAGTCAATTTTATGTAATGATTTAGGGGAACATGAGATACACCACGTCCTTATTTAACATCATGTCATAGATTCTTGGAAACTGCAACTTAATAAAGGAAACAACGTATAATGAAACCATTTTTTAAATTATAACAAAACATGAGGATTTTACTGTTGTAGTTTAGCAAAATCCTTGAAACATTTTTTAACATCTTTTAAATTTATTTTCTAAATTCTACATAAACCTCAAAGATAAAACATCAAACCTAACATGTGCTCCGCATGAAATCTCAACACACCCTCAGATGCATGAATGTAAGTTCCTTTGCTATTCCAGGAAAAGTGTGAGACGTCCAGGGACAGTGCTACATATTCGTTTCTCTGAGTTGTCTCAACGGTACTCACATATCAAGTCAGAGCACCAAGTCTAGGCTGTCACATTAGTGTTACCATCATCCTTTCTTGTCCAAGGATACGTTCCAAGACCCCCCGTGCATGCCTAGAACTTGAGATAGTACTGAACCCTGTGCATACAGATGTCCATTGATATATGTTATGATGAAATTATGTCCTGATAAAACCCATCATAAATTGAAAATGTTCCAAGTCAAAAATGCATTTAATACACGTAACCTCCCAAACATCACAGCTTGGCCTAGCCTACCTTAAACGTGCTCATAACACTTACATTAGCCTACACTTGGGCAAAATCATCTAACACAAAGCCTGTTTTACAATCAAATGTCAAACATCTTGGGTAATTTATGTAATGCTGTTATGAATGTGAGAAACAATGGTTTTGTACCATCGTAAAGTCAAAAAATCATTAAGTTGAACCGTGGTAAGTTGGGAACTGTCTACACTATGTTTTCTCCTGTCAATTTGTACCTATGGTAAAGTTTAATTTGTACATTAAGCACGGTAAGAGATTCACAACAACTAATAATAAAATAGAACAATTGTAACAACATATTGTAATAGTCTTTCCAAATATCTTATACTCACCCTTCTACCTGCAGTGATGTGTGATGGGGTGAAGTGGGGTGGGTGGTGTAGGTGGTGGGATGTAGCCTTAGGCTACCATTGACCTTCTGCCTTCCTGAACCTGTGCAACTGTCCTTTCTGACAGGAAAGATCTTAGGTCGGTTGAAGTCTTCCTGTGGCTCAGTGCTTCAGGGTGGAGCCTATAGCTGTCATTCAGAATACATCTCTGTTCATGTCGTCCACCCTTAGACTTAATGCCTTTTCCCTCTTCGCTAAGCAGTTACCACACTGCAGCCTTCACTTTTGCTATCTGAGGTACAGCAGGAAAAGAAGCATGAATTTCTTTTCCCTTCTTCACAATTTCACAGACAGAAGATTCGATCTTGATGTCCATCTTAGCAATGTCAACATAGGATTTCTTTTCCTTATTGAGTTTTGAACTTTCACCTTCTCACCTACAAGTAGCAGTTATGACTTCTTTTTGTCATAGCCGGGTTGCCAGTCTCGCTACTCTTGTGCTTGGGGGCCATTATGAAGGAAGTAGGGGTTTCTTGAACACAAACTCTGTGATACTGTAACAGCAACTCTGATAACAAGACCACCGAGTGCCTGGCAGGCAGGGACTGTAGGCAACGTGGGGACACCAGGCACAGGGAGAGTCCACTTGCAGGTAGACAGAGCAGGACAGCATGAGATTTCATCATGCTGTTCATCATGGCGTGCGATTAGAAACATGGATTGTTTATTTCTGGAACTTTTCATGTTATTTTCCAGACAGTGGTTGACCACCAGTAACTGAAACCCCAGAAAGTGAAACCGTGGACAGGGCAGGGACTTGCTGCCTGTTATTTGTCAGTATACTGGTTAGCTTTAAGGAATTGTCGCTATTAAAGACATGATCACAGAAAGGTCTCTGTATTTTTTAAACACCGTTATCAAAGATACTGCCAGTTCTGTTTGTCTCTTAAATAAAGTCTCCTTTGAAATCAGCCACTTTTAGTGGTCAGAGCTAGGAAAAATGTTATTTGGGAATATAAATTTCTTTTACGTTGGACCTCCGCCCTGAACTCAGACACAGAAACCTGAGTGACGGCCTGGCAGCTCTTTTGCAGCACATGTAAAACTGGGTCCCCCCTGAAGACTTCTCCTGCTAAGTTACAGACAAATCTGTTCTTCCCTCCACTCAGAACCAAAACCTCATCATCGTCCTGTGTATGTTCCACATAGAACCTCTCAGCAAAACAGCCCTCAGGATATTTCCAGAGCCTGCCTGTCTTCCTTGTCTTCCCCTTTCAGCCTGGCTGAGCCACCGTCCTTTCTCACTGTGGCTGTTGGCTCTTCACTGGGCTTCTGCTCTTAGTCTCCCTGGGTCTTTTAACAGATGGCAGCCAGGGTAAGCCTGGGACGAGGCGGATGCTACCAGCCTCTGCTCAGGGCCTTCTGGTGGCTTCCTACCTGGAGGAGCAGAGTCAGCCCTCACCCCCCATGCACCCTGCCTTCTCCCTCCGCGGTCTCCTCCTGGTCCCTCTGGACCACACTGCCCAGTGCTGCTTCTCCGAGGGGCAGGGCACCTGCAGGGTTTCCTTGGCCTGGCGTGCACTTTGCTCGGATGCCCATCTGACTCATCTCAACACTTTGCAGGTTTGACTCAAATGGTTCCTTCTCTGTGAGGCCTTCCCTCCTACTTTATGTTGAAACTCCATGCAGCCCTCCCCAACCACTTGCTGTCCTTCACTGTAATTATTCTTCTTAGAACTTCCCTAACTAACATATAGGGTGGCCATCATATGCAGGGTTGTCTATTTTAAATTGCACATGAACTTTACGGCCACCCTGTGTCTACACACACGTATATACCTGTACATTCATCTTGTTTATTTTTTGTCTCCATGACTAGAATATTAGCTGCATGAGGGCAGGGGGTTAAGTCTGTTTTGTTTGCTGTTTTATCTCTAGAGCCCAGGATAGTTCCAGGCAAATGGAGACGTTCAATAAATACTCGTGTGGAATAAATGAGTAATCCAAGGCTGATTTTGGCCGGCATTCTGTATTTACGTCCGAAGAAGTCATACCTAATATACCGTATATACTCGAGTATAAGCCGAGTTTTTTCCGGCACAAAATTTGTGCCGAGTTCGGGTTTTTCGGCTTATACTCGAGTATATATGGTACGTGGTTTTCTTCTGGAATTCCACAGAGGCAGCTTTGGGGTTGAGGTAAAAGTCTTGCTAAGTTATTTTTAGTATTCATTTCTGCTCTCCCAGAAGTATTTGTCTGCCGTGGTACAGCTATCACATGCCTATTAATTAATCACAGTCTTTTGAATTTATTTACCCAGTTTTTATTGAGCACAGACTATGTGCAGGTCATTGTATGGGACTCCTAAGAGACAGTGAGCTCCTTTTTAAAGACGCTTCCAATTTAGTAAGTGACCAGCAAATAGTCCGCATAGAAGGACAATTTTTGAATATAAGAAGAGCCTCTTAAGGAGGCATTCGTAGAAGACTAAACGAGTTTTGTTTTTTTTTGGTAAAAATATGCAGTCATTGCATCGGTTTATAAGGTGGAGACACATGACTTGGGTATTTTAAAAAAGATTTCCCGTGTGGTTCCATTAATCCATATAACCTAACTATTGCCATGACAGAACACATGTGTATATATTGAGCTTTCAAACACACTTCATGGTTTATCTACTATGCTACACTCATCTTGTGTAATTAAAAGTTTACCAACTCAAAGAAACATTACTAGATCTATTAGCCTTGGGGTAACGATATCAATATTAAAAGTAAATATACGTATTTAATTGTACTGTTTGCTCTTCCCATGCATCAGGGCATTTTATTGTTGGTTTGGTGTTTGGAATGGTTACTTGAGTGAAGCCAACCCCTGATCTGCCACAGGGACTGGCTTTGGGGGCATTTGTCACGGCCTGACTTTCCTTTTGCTACTGGTGGCTGGACGGGCATTTGTGTACTTCACAAGTGTGGGTCCCCTCCCTGGGCCACCCCACACTCTTGCATTCTTTCTGGGATTGGCCCTCAAGGAAAGATGCCCCAGTGTGAAAACTGCAGGTGCATTTTCTTCCTTTGCTGTGTCCTGTCCTATTGATACGCCTTCCCCCCCCCCCCCCCGCAAGCTTTATTTATTTCAAGTTTGGGAGGACATTTTAGGGACTTCCCTTTCTAAAGAGTTGTCTGTTGTTGAACAAACTGAGAAATACAAGACTTCAGTTGTGTGTTTTTTTCTCCCTTGTCCTTATATACCATGCCGTCACCGATGTGATCTCTTTATCACTTAGCAGGCCAGTTCTTTGGTTTTCCTCAGTTGCACTTTGCCTTCCTTTTACAAAAATATGTCAAGAGCTCTGGGACCATTAGAAATGCTTGTCCTTGAACATAAAAGCAACATGAGTCTCGTTCTGGAGGTGGGTTTCTCTCCGAGTTCTACGAGTTAGAGGCACATGATTTACTAGTGCTGGAACCAAATGGGTTGAAAATCCTTGTTTTCCCACCAGATGGGTTATTTTAAAATATCACAAAACTTCTGAGGTTATTTACATTACAAATGTGCTTCTTCACACACATCAAGATTTGAGTACCATGTTTTGACAGTAACTCCTTTATGAAATTATATGTTGCGCAAGTGGAGTAAAATTCAAGTCATTCTCCAGGGAGCAGGCTTATGAATCTGGATGAGGTCACACCTCTTTAAAGATGCAGTTTGATAATCTGACATCAAAACAAAGGAATTCTGTTAATCCTCTCACAAAAGTGCAAATTGCTAATCAGATCCCTGGGCTGGGCTG
The DNA here is from genome assembly GCA_963574355.1 of Loris lydekkerianus. Lineage (NCBI taxonomy): Eukaryota > Metazoa > Chordata > Mammalia > Primates > Lorisidae > Loris > Loris lydekkerianus. Next base: position 15,942 of record CAUYPK010015986.1, on the reverse strand, counting down.
GCAGCTTGGTAAACAATGAGCTTGGCAGAAGAGCAACTTGGGGTGGATAGATGGCTGAGAAGCTTGGGATACCAACTTTGCCCCTGTGTTAGCCCAGTTGGGTCTGTTGTTTCAGAACAATGACGTGTGTCAGTGGAGGAGGTTCTTGAGGTTATTGTATCCCTGTACTTCTCTCGCTCCATGTTCATGGTGATGCAAATCAATCTTCCCATCCTTACTTTCACTTCAGTAGGGTATAGGCCCCTGTGCCCCTATGTTCTTTTCCCTGGGATGTATGTGTTGTTTGGATTTTCATTATACATTCCTCTACAAGCCTGGGGGGTTCTCCTTCCTTCCCATAAACAGTGTGGTGGTATGTGAAGAAGGAAGAATAAATCCTAACCTCACTGAAAAAAGGAATCTTCTTATGGAGGGTGTGATAATTAGGACTTTTTTTTTTTTTTAAGTGCTAGAGACTCAATTTGAGGCAGGCTATGAAAAAAGGCTGGAATTTATTTGATAAAGGATTATAAGGAAGGCAAATAACCAAAGAGGGAGAAAGAGAAGATTGTAGATTAGCTTCAGAAACGGTTGAAACCAGGGAGTCACACACATGGTCAGGGCTTGATTCGTCCCTTTCTCTTGTCTCCATGTCACTTGGAGTGTCAGCTTCACCCACTCTTGCTGCAGTAGAGACTTCTTCATGTGGGAGGAGATATCACCATTGATGACAGCACTGGAAGTTCATCACTCATGGTTTTCTCCATTCTGCTTCCATAAAATACCTCAGGGCAGGACTCTGATTGGCTTCGATTAGATCAGGTGCTTGTTCTGGACCAATCAAGTATGTGTGTAGAAGCTCATGTATGTTAGAGTATACACAAGGTGCTTGCTCTTTGTCACACTGTCCTCTTCAGACTTACTGACATGTGTAACGAGCCTGAGACATTCTCAGACCTGATGACTGTGTTAACGTGTAGAATCACTTTGCACATCTCAATGGCATTCTTCTAACTTTCACTCTATTGGGCCTTCTTGGCGTTTCCAACTTTCACTCAAACATGACTAAGAGTGTGTTGAAAGTGAGACATCCAACTTCCTCATTTCAAAAGGGACTCTCATTAAGAGAGTGCACTGTTTTGAATACTTCCAGCTAATTTCCTGTCTCCTATTAAGAGAGTGTTCATAAATTATCTGGGTGCAGTGCATGTTGGGAAGGAATGTGGAGCCATATTCCAGTGGGTGAGAGCAGTGTGCTCTTGCCACAGGCTGCAGTAGGCAGATTGCTCTTCAGGCCGATAAGTGATGTGGAACATGACAAATGTACATCTGTAATAGGAGAAGAGCATCCCATGGAGAGGTTTGAGGCAGAGGATGGCTGGCCTAGTGGGGCCATGTTACCCACAGCCAGAGCTTTCTGAATAAGAGTGCTGTCTTTTTAAAAGCAACAGGGGGTGAGGATTGAGGGAGTGCGCACAGCGGTAAGTATAACACAGCTGTGCTCTGTTTATGCTTCGGCTACAATAAAAAAGCTATAAAATGTGAGATGTCATAGCTCCACTTTGCTTTATTTATACTATTTCCTCTGAGCTCTGTCACACTGCACATTCATCTGCTAAGTTGCAGCAAGAATGGAGATTAAAATATCACAGCTCAAAATAGGAGTCAAGCGGAAGGAGATTCATCATAGCCCTATTAAAAATATGTAAATATGGGAATGAAGTCATTTTAAAGCTATACAGTGCTCCTCCTTCACGACTTAGGATCCCTTGAACAAGTGGTGTGGGCTATGCCAAGGGCAGAGCGAGGAAACTTGCTCTCTATTTCTTCTACTCATGGAAATCCTTTTAAGATTAATGACTTTTTGAATTGCAAATTATTTATCTTTTCTTATCATCACACCCAAGTTCATACTGGCAGGAAATCTGATGCAAAACAGGGGGAAAAAAAAAAAAAGTTTTGGGAAGAAAGGTTGTGTATTGTTCGCTTGGGTTGAATTTTAAAAATGAAAATATGAAATCTCCTTTTTGACCTCAGTTATTAATGACATTTGAGAAACGTTGAGAAGTTGAGAAACGTTGAAAACTTTCCTAGATAGGAAAGTTCTAAGAAGGAAACCAAGATTCAGAGACTTGAGCTGGCTTTCCAGGGTCCAGCTACCAAGGCTAAAGCTTAAACTGGACAAGGAATCCCACCTAAATCAGTAGCATTTCCTCTATCTGGGGTCCCAACAGAAATTGGATTAACTTTGTTATCTCCGTGGTATGCTTAGGAGAGTAAGGCAGAGAGTTTTCGATGGAAACTCTGATGTATCTCAAATACTATAAACAAGTGTTTTATATTTTCTTCCCTGTGCTACTGAGGCTCTTATTTATTTATTTATTTATTTATTTATTTTTGACAGTCTCACTTTGTCACTCTGGGTGCAGTGCCTTGATGCCATAGCTCACAGCAACGTTATACTCTTGGGCTCAAGCAATCCTCTTGCTTCAGCTTCCCAAGTGGCTGGGACTATAGGTGCTTGTCACAACACTCAGCTATTTTTAGAGACGGGGTCTTGCTCTGGCTCAGGCCGGTCTTGAACTTGTGAGCTCAAGAGATCCATCTGCCTTGGCCTCCTAGAGTGCTAGGATTACAGGCGTGAGCCACTGTGCCCGGCCTAGCTCTTGATTTTTTTTCTTGTTTTCCAAATGTGTTATTGCTATTGTAGTGGTAACCAAGACCAGCACTCATTAGATACCCACTGGGTGCCAGGAATGGTTCTAAGGATAACTGAGTGTTATTTTAATCCTTACAACAACTGTATATAATAGGTATTCTCACATTTTACAGATACGAAAACTGAGGCCTGTGATCACATAGCTAGGGGATGAGAATAGGAATTCCAGTGTGGCAGTCTGGCTCAGGGGCTGCTCTCTCAAATCACTGTTGTCTTTCCAAAATATGTATTAGAAAAACAGTAGAAGGAGCACTGGACTGAAAACCGGGAGCCTTGGTTTCTAGACATGGAGGCAAGGTCCTGCCAATATCATAAGTAAACTAATTTCCCTCATCTGTAGAATGAATGAATAATGATTATGTGCTTTCCAATTTTAACTTTGCCTGCATCTATATACTGCCACCTCATGATCAATTTTTCAGTAACTTTTTTCCTGCATTTTTATTTAACTTTAGTTTCGTAAGTGGTTATGGTAAGTATTGCTGGAATGTAGTGATTCTAGAGTTTCCTATGCTGTGCACTTTTCACTTTGTTTTAATTGAATTCTTTCAGATGCAATTAAGAGCAGGAGCAGAGCTTGCTGAAGGCTTTCCAGCTGTGAGCACTTTCTTGGTCTCTCTGTGCCAGTTGTCTCATCTATAAAATGGGTTGTGATAAAAGTACCTCTCCCGTAGGGTTGTTCGGAGAATCAAGCCAGACGCGCGGTGAGCACTCAGCACAGTGCCTACACATCGCAACTGCTTTAAAATATCAGAGTATTTACTGTCACGGTTACTATTGATCACCTGAGTCTAACTCGGCATCTCTGCTTCTCACTTCTCTACCCTGATTGGCAAATTGGTTAACTTTTTAATGCCTGCATGCATGAATTAGAAAGGTTTATGTAGTATCAGAATTTCTCTACTTGAGGTAGGACTAGGCAGGATGGAACTTTAGAACTTGCCTAGGCCAGCCCTTTAATGTGATGAATGTCATCCTCTGAAAGATCAAGTGACTTGTCCAAGAGCACTCACCTCGCTTGGCAGAGGATAGAGATAAAACCCACAGATCCCAGCTGCAGTCGGCAGTATAACCCTCTTCCCTGCATAGGGACATTGCTTCCCACTTGTTAGAGAGAAATAGGGGAAGTTCTTAGACTCTGTACAAGGAACCACAATGCCCATTTAGGTTTAAATTAGGCAAGTAGCCATATTCTCTCAGATTTATTGCAATTTGAGATTTCAGAGCATGTACCTTTTTGGCATACTTCAGAAGTGAATGCTAGGAAATATACTTTAGGCTGCCAGGAGAGTCCAAGTGGTCATCTTTCTTATTGACTGTTAGGAAATTGATGTTCTTGGGTCCTTTTGTATGGTGAGTGGGCCAACATGTAATTTTCAATAGAATGGGAAGAAAAGGACATTATAGTCTTGGAAAAGGTAGAAAGAAAAAAAGATTATTTTTGCAGATGTTGTAGTAACTTAAATAGGGAAATGTCTGATAAAATACTATGATAATTTTTGAGACACTGAGTGGGATCAAGATTCATACACTTTTACTCTAACATATAAGGACAAATAGAGCTGTTTCTGTAATCTATAATCTATTTTTGATTCAGAGCCCCACCCTGCTGGACAGGTTGAAAGGCTGCATAAGAGAAATGCAAAGTAGCTCAACATCAAGTTGTCTTACTCGGTTTGTTAGTTTCCCTGCTTTCCTATCCAGGCCCCGGAGTAGGATGAGGTGTGTGAGGGGCGTGTGGTGCAGAATGTCAGAGATACCACTCTCAGGTGTCAGCTGTCACCGGCAGGACCCTTAACGTCCTGCAAGCCCTCCTGGGTGCCTCCGGAGCTCACAGGTGCCAGCCCCGCTCCCATCCCAACTGAAGAGACCATCTTTGGGGAGTGTCGGTGCCGCTAGAGTGGAGAGTGTCATCATGTGATGAGACGTATGCATGCTGCTCCTTGCACTGACCTCTGTATCCATCCTGCCTTCTGCCCCCTGGTCTTGTCTCTACTTCTGACATAAGTAAGTGGCCCCTCTAGGACTCCAAGCCCATCAGCTGCTGCTGACCTGCTATTGTCTTTGGACTTGAAGTCCTTCTCTTTTCCCCATACCAGGGCTTTCCTGGTTTTCCTCTACGTTGTGCAGACATTTGTGTATATTGAGGTGGAGAGGTTGGAACAGCACGTGGGAATTCTCAGAATCCCTGTGCATGTATCTGTGAAGAACAAATAACAATTTGTAACCTGTTAGACATTTTCCTTCACCAGTGGTTTTTTATTTTTCTCACCAGGATAGGTGGATACAAGGCTAAAATCAGGGATTCCCAGAGAAACCTGTACCACTTTCATTCCCCAACAAGTGATGTCCAGGAAGGAGGCCATCAGCCATAGGGTCTGGGATCACCTTGAGTCACCTTACTGCTGTATGCTTATGTTCACCCCCTTGGAGGCTAACTATTAAGATGCAGAGAAAGCCAGGACCCTGCCTCTGAGCGCTTCACCCCACCTCTGCCTCTTTCTTTGCCCCAGATTCTGTCCTCTTCTTCCCCAGGAGTGTAGGAGTTTCCCTAGCAGCTCTGCTTAGGATCCACATTTTGCATTTGTTTTGTGAAGGGCAATGGTTTGAAAATCTTCACCGCTTTTTACTCTCAGATTCTGTCATTCAAGATTGTTGTCTCACTAAAAATTCCAAAGGTTATCTCTGAAACTCAGAGATGACTAGTGGGCAGATTTGTTTAGATGGTAGCTGGTTTCCTGAAAGGACAAGGGCTATCAATCCGGGGATGAGGGACATAAGAATGAGACCTAAGAGGGTATGGAAATGCATCTATCTAAAGGTTTTTCAGAAAGTAACGTACCTGTTACCGGGGGCAATCATCTTAATTTTAAAAAGTAAATTATTTCAATATTCATAGAGTCATGGTTTAATAACCTGCAGATATACCTATATCAAAACATCACATTCTACTTTATACCGTATATACTCGAGTGTAAGCCGAGTTTTTTTGGCACAAAATTTGTGCCAAGTTCGGGTTTTTCGGCACAAATTTTGTGCCGAAAAAACTCGGCTTATACTCAAGTATATACGGTAATTATGACTTGTCAATCAAAAATAGTAACAAAAAAATAAAATAAAGCTTCACCTGCAGTTGCAGCTACTCTGAGGCTGAGGTGGTAGGAAACCTTGAACTCAGGGTTGTTCCAGGGCAACCTGGCAACGTTAAGGAGACCCTGACTCAAAAAAATATAAATAAATAATTATCCATTTATTGTGGTGTTATAAATATAGCCTTAACCCAATTATTTGTTGTGCCCTGCAAATGTTTAAGAAAAAGAAAAATGTCTTACTCATACTCACCAAATGGCCATGAATCACTAAGCTATCAGAATTAAAAAGAAGGAATTTTAAATTTGGGTGTCATTTTATGGTAAATCTCAATGTGTCAAGCTATCCAAAGTTCAGAATGATTATAATGTATCATTCCCTTTGTATTTAGCAATAAATTCATTCCAAGTGGCACATATTCTGATTTATATATAAAATGCTTTTTTACAATACATGATTAAATAATAATATTTATTATTAATTATAATTAATTATGAAATAATAATATTTAATAATTTACGATACGTGATTAAATAATAATATTAATCTTAAACATTTTTTTGAGACCTTGGAAGATTATTTTAGGATACCAAGACATGGTCCCATATATGAGGACATAATATTGCTCTCACTTTTATATTAGTTCTTGTTTCCTGTATTTAACAATTAGTATGTGGCTGTTACTTATCTGAAATATAAATGTTCCATTTTATTGCCTGACCCTCACAAGCATGGAAGGATGCACCAAATATTCTCAGCTGTGGATAAAATGTTTGATTGTAGGTGGAGAATCCGCCCATTGCTCCAGGGTCTCCCTGAGAGTTCTCGTGTGTCTGGTTCCCAGCTTGCATTCTGGTGTCTACTTGGGGCTGGACCCCAAGGAGCTCATAATCAAGGCAGTGGGCCTGGGGGTGAGGAGGAATTTTTGTCCCAGCATACCTAAAATGTATCAGATGCCCCAGGTCACTTCATGGACACTTACTTTTTTTTTATCTCCCAGTCTCATTCCTCCTCCCAACTTAGAGTACTCTCCCTTCACTAGGTAGAGAGGAGGGCTGTCCAGAAAGCAGCCCGCTGTGTAATATGTAAAGTGGAGTCATGTGTGGCTGGATACTTTCGGATAGCCCTTGTGTCCCATATATCCTGCATGACAGGAGGGATCAGGTTCGAGTTCAGCTTGTCACAAGAGGACCTACTCATTTCTAAGCATTTATTGACTTTAGACATTTAGGGTGCTTATGCTTTTGGGATTCTCTCCCTATATTCTGCTAATGCAAGATGCAGTCATGGAACCCCATGCAATTTTTTTTTTTTTTTTTAGACAGAATTTTACTCTGTTGCCCAGGCTAGAGTGCCGTGACATTAAGCCTAGCTCACAGCAACCTCAAACTCTTGGGTTCAAGCGATCTGTCTGCTTAGCCTCCCAAGTAGGTGGGACTACAGGCGCCCACCAACCCTCTACCCCCCAACACTCACTCTTGCTCAGCCTCGTCTCAAATTCCTGAGTTTAAGGGATTCTCCCACCTTGGTCTGTGTTAGGATTATAGGTGTGAGCCACAGGATTATAGGTCTGTATTAGGATTATAGGTGTGAGCCTCTATGCAATTTTAATACACCATGATAAATTTTGGTATATGATTAGATATGGTGTTTCATGGGAACATAAAAGGGACCCCTCATTTTCCCTGAAAGGGTCAGAAGGCTTTCCAGAGAAGTGAAGCCCAAGTTAGCTTGAAGACCTTGTCTATCTTACACACCATGATATCTGTATCACCTAATGTAGACTGAAGCATACCATATACACTTAAATAGTACACAGTGAATGAATGAGTTTACCCTGAAGACCATTGAAATTGGCCATTTTAAGCGAGGGCACAGTATAAGATTTATGTTTTATATAAAAAAAAATATGGTTGCATTGTAGGGAATGAGATAGGGAGCAATTTAGTAATATACTAAAGATACTGCAAAAGCTCCAGGAAGAGATTTCTTTTAAATGACCACAAACCTTACTCCCAATAGTTAGAGGTTCTGTATACTCTGCACTGAACAAATGATAGTTTTTAAAGTGTACTTTAAGAGGGAACAGTCACTACCTACTTTCATCCCTTAGAAAGGCCTAGCAAAAGTTGGAAGTAATTCACTGCATATTTAGAGCTGCCTTTTCAGTGTTTTCTAGGAGATGGACAGTTGTGTCTTCCACATGACCTGTTGGATAGGCAATGAATGCAGCCTCGTACCTGGTTTTGCAGTTGTAATTCATAGTGGGTCCGTGAATTGTCAGTATTGGGAATAGTCACCTGGGGTTATACAGTGAATGAAATATAGCCCATAAGTGAGTCTTGTTTTCAGAGTGAAAGACTGAACACAAGACAAAAAAAGGCTTGCAGAGTCCTGTGTTCTTGTGCAACAAGTTATTACAGAACTTAGTGGCTTAAAACCCGTTTACTAGTTCACAGTTCTGAAGGTCAGGAGTCTGGCACAGCTGGCAAAGTTTTCTGCTCATAGTATCAAGTTTGGCCAGGTTGAGTTCTTGTCTGTAGCTCTGGAGGAAAAAAATCTGCTTCCAAATCCATTCTTGATGAGGGCAGAAATCAGCCCTTTGTGGTTATAGGACAGAGGTCCCTTGTTTCCTTTCCGCCACCAACTAGAGGTTGCTCTTAGAGGCTACCTATTTTCCTTGCTGTGTGGCCCCTTCTGTCCTGAAAACATCAATTGATTTGTTGAATCTTTTCCATGCTTCAAATCTTATCTTCCTTTGTCTTAAACTTATAGACTAAAATTGAGAAAATATATGATTAGATTAGGTCCACCTGAATCATCTTAGAGTTATATGTGTTATATATTATATGTATGTATATATGTGTGAGAATAAGATTCACTGTAATGATATTCCTAGAGATTATGCAAAGCATATTCAGCAGTTCACAGGGAGTTCTTGGGGGATGTCTTACTCTTTTGCTTATCAAGTTATTATTCATAAACAAATCTTTTAGCAAGATCATAAACAAGCTTTAAATAGTGCAACCAAAGAACTTAGGAGGAACATAAGAAATATATTATTTCATTAATATTTTGCTTTAAAAGTGGTGTATCTTTTAATGAAGTTAATTTTCTTACATCTGACTTTGACTGTTGTAACTATTATAACTAATTATATAGATCTATTATAACTAATCTTTTTTTTTTTTTTTTTTTTGAGACAGAGTTTCAAGCTGTAGCTCTGGGTAGAGTGCCATGGCATCATAGCTCACAGCAAACTCAAACTCTTGGGCTTACGTGATTCTCTTGCCTCAGCCTCCCAAGGAACTGGGACACAAGTGCCTCCCACAACGCCCAGCTATTTTTTGGGTGTCGTCGTTGTTTGGCAGGCTGAGGCTGGATTTGAACCCACAAGCTCCGGTGAACGTGGCTGGCACGCTAACTGCTGAGCTATAGGTGCTGAACCTATTATAAGTAATCTTTAGAAATTTTACTTGTGTGTGACTTACTTCTATCACTAGTACCAAAAGACAACAACAACAAAAACCCTGAAACAAACGAAAAACCAAACCCACATCTCAACAATATTTTTACATCTATTATTGCAAATAAAGAGAGGGGGTGACTTTCACTGTTTGTGTGAGAAGAAATAAACATCAACATGTAATCTATACAAAAATACTATCAAGTCAAAATGAGTTTTTAACAGTGATGTATTAAGTTTACTTGAGTGGTACAGTTACCTTTCAAAGTCTTATGGGCTTTCTGAATTTAAAGGAAGGTGGGAGAGTTTAACCGACTGTACAGTCAGTAGGTGTCAAACTTACAGGGAGCCAATTCTCCACACAAGACTACCCTCACTTTTGACACCAATTTCAAGTTGGGGGTTTTTCCAGAATCGTTCTCAGGTTTAACATGTTGCTTGAAAGACCCCCAGAACTAATTAAAAGCTGTTACACTCACAGTTACTGTTTATTATGGGAAAAGGATACAGATTAAAATCAGCAAGGGGAAGAAATACTGAGATTCTGAGGAATTATATAACATGGAACTTCTGTTGTCTTCTCACCCTAAATTCAGGATACTTTACTGTCTTGGCATTGATGTGTGGAAATATGCACAGAGCATGGCAGGAAAGCTCACCTGAGCCTCTGGTGGCAGAGGTTTTACTGGGACTTGACCATCTACTGTCCGTGTGGCTGACTTTTAGTCTCTACCCCTTTTGGATGTTGGAGTTGGGCTGATACCTTTAGTTTCCAATCCCTTCTAGAGCCAAAACTCAATCCACCCATCATAAATTGCATTGTCAGACTGTTCAGTGGCCAAAGCCTTCAGGCAAACAAAGACCTTCCCATGACATTTGAGTTCCAGGAGATTGCCTCCTAGTAGCCAAAGGAAAATACGCGTCTCTTTCTGGGCAAGTTTAATTCTTCACTACACTGATGAGGAGGGAGGGGAAAAGGAAGACAGTACTCTTGTGTCAGGCAGTACGCTAAGCATTGAGACTTAGTCCTTTGCACTACATTATTAGAAAGATCTATAATTATCCTTATTTTACAGACAGCTGGATTTAGCAAGATTAAGTAATGTATCTGAGACCGTGTAAATGGCAGAACCTGGACGTAGGCCTCTGTTAGCCTAACTTCAAAGGACGTGATCTCAAACGCGTCACTGTGCTGCTTCCTCCAAAACAAAAGATTGTGATAACATGTAATATCATAAACATTTAGAACTGAACAAAGTTGTCATTTAAACTTCTAAGAATGTATGCTATTCCTTTAATGTAATAATGTATCAATTATAATGTATATTACAAGTATAATAATGACGTAGACGAAGAAGGTTCATATAGAGAATGGTTATTTTATTGAATTTATACCTTTCAAATAGATTGTAATCAACTGTATCATTTCATCAGTCCAAACCCACTTATAGGCTGTCTGTTTTATCCCAGGTTCTGTATTGGCCATTGGTGACCCAAAGATGATGAAAAATAAGTTCCTGGCCTCAAGGAGTTAGCGATCCACTGGGGTATGTCATATGTGTATTTTATTATTTTAAATAGGTTTGTTAAGCATAACATAGGTAAATATCTCAGAAATGTTTACACACAAATTTTGCAAACATTTGGAGCATTTTTTTTTTTAACTACAAAATGTGCTAATGCTAAAGGAAGTGGATAATTTAGACATTGTTTCTCATGTAACCAGATCAATTAATTAAACTCAGCTTTAATTTTATAGATTTTATAGAAATAGCATAGACTTTTTTTTTTTTTTTTTTTTGAGACGGAGTCTCACTTTGTTGTCCTGGGTAGAGTACTGTGGCATCATAGCTCACAGAAACCTTAAACTGTTAGGCTCAGGAGATCCTCTTGCCTCAGTTTTTCATTTTTAGCAGAGACAGGGTCTTGCACTTGCTCAGGCTGGTCTCGATCTCATGAGTTCAGGCAGTCCACCTGCCTTGGCCTCCCAGAGTGTTGGGATTACAGGTGTGAGGCACTGTGCCCAGCATAGATTTTAAGGAGTAGAGCTACTTCTTAATAATGCCGCTGAGACGTGTGTGTATTTCCTACACATGTATGTGCTGCCTTTCTTTGGTATAGTTGAAGGCAATGAAAGGAGAATAGAAATGCCACCAAAATTGCACAGAGCAACAATGTGCATCTCTTCCCCACACCTATCACATCAATTTTTCTGCTTTTTTATTGATTAGTTTAATGATAGTTGCTATCTTTCATCATTTTCTTTATTGGTTTCTCCAAATGAGCAAAGTCTACATTGGGTTCAAAGAGGTACCTTTGCTTAGTTCATGTTAATTTTTGTCAAAATACATATTTTGAGTCCTGATAAAATTGTAAGTTTATTCAGCATTGTGAGACTTACAGAGAAAGAAGGAGAAAAATATTATAATTGATTATACTTACAGTAAACTATGCGGTATGCTGATAGTAGTCCTGAAGAACTAAATACTGTATAGTTCAATATAGTAATTATGAGCAAGGATTATTATATTCCTTGTCTCAGCACCTGTAGCTCAGTGGCTAGGGTGCCAGCCACATACACTGGAGCTGGTGGGTTTGAACCCAGCCCAGGCCTGCCAAACAACAATGACAATTACAACCCAAAAGTAGCCAGGTGTTGTGGTGGGCACCTGTAGTCCAAGCTACATGGGAGGCTGAGGCAAGAAAATCCCTTAAGCTCAGAGTTTGAGGTTGCTGTGATCTGTGATGCCATGGCACTCTTCCGAGGATGACATAGTGAGACTCTGTCTCAAAAAAAAAAAAAAAAAAGAAAGAAAGAAATGAAATATTATATTCCAATGATATTGTCTAGGAATATAGGGGAGTAGAATTAGAAAATGAAATAAGAAATTTAATTGAACTTGACATCTAGTAGTTTGTGAAGTTGCTACATGACCCTAACAATATATTTGGGAATATTTAATAAGAGTATTAATACACTATCTAGATTAAGCATCATAACTGCTGAGAGTGCTCATTTTAAAATGTGAGCAGACCAGGAAAGTACATGTCTCTTTTCTTGGCAATCTGATTTTAATTTTTAGAAGCATTTAATTACATAAGCCATATCCATCATCTTGCATAGATAAATGTTGTGGCAATTTTTTGAATGAACCTCTTGGTTCCCTGAAGAAATTATGGATATACAGTAAATTTACAAATGAAAGGCCATTTATCAGAGTTATAAATACGAGGGGAATATCTATTGGCTTTTGTATATAGTTAGTACAGCAAAAGAATATAGATATTGTCACACTTATGTGGTGTCATAACACTGGCAAAGTGTTGAGAACAACATGCAATATTTTTTGAATAGCGTGGCATTTCTTTGAATTACTGCTGGCAACAGAACATAAATCAGCCTTAATGATGGATATTCCAAAGATGTTTATTAATCTATTCATTTAATTTAAAATACTCAGGCTTGGCATTTATAGAGCCAGTTCAAAGGAAGTGGCAAGTGCTTCTAAACCCCAGCAGTTACTTTTAGGGGCCCCATAATTATGTCAAGTAAGTCTGGTTGGAATTGAGATCAGTATGCATAAAAATCCTTTCCTACTAATCTTTGTTAAAGATATTTGCTTAACCAAAATTTATTTTCTTATATGTGTTTAAACAAAATGTCAATGTGTTTCACCATGAAATGAAGCTTACTATTTGGCTTTCTCTTTGAATACTCCGTTTTTTGTTGTTGTTGTTGTTGTTGTTTGTTTGTTTTTTGTTTTGAGACATACTCTCACTATGTCGCCCTGGGTAGAGTGCTGTGGCATCACAGTTCCCAGCAACCTCAAACTCTGGGCTTAAGTGATTCTCTTGCCTCAGCCTCCCAAGTAGCTGGGGTTACAGGCGCCTGCCACAACACCCAGATATTTTTTTGTTGCAGTTGTCATTGTTGTTTAGCTGGCCAGGGCTGGGTTCAAACCTGCCAGCCTAGGTGCATGTGGCCGGCGCTGTAACCACTGTGCTATGGGTGCCGAGCCTGAATACTCAGTTTTTTAAGGCTTTATTTCTTCCTCTTCTTTTTCCTTTTGCACTCTTTATCACTTTTCTTCCCTCCCTTTCTCTGTTTCTCTTCCTCTCAATGAGAAAACAATCCTGTATTATCCAAGCTTTGATTTAAAAAGATTGGAAAACTGACCAAATTCCTCTGTACTGAATTAATAAAAAACATATGGCATATGATTTTGACAATGTGTAATGAGATTAAAAACAAGTAGAATGGATAGAAGTCTAGAGGACAGAGAGGGGAATTTCTGTTAGATAGGAAGGGTCCCAGAATGCTGGTGAAGGAGTCAGCTATGCGGATGCCGAGGAGGACGGTATGAAGGTGTGTGCATGTAGCTTATTAACATATGAGAAATCCGGGCACAGAGCTGACTTCTGGGTGACACTAATGTAAATAGGACCCAAATTTGCCTCTATCTCCCAGCTTCCACCTGTACAGCCTCAGGCTGTGGCTTCATTTGGTAGCAAGATGGTGGCAGGAGCATTGCTTTAACTGAAACATCCTCTCAGGCTTCAGATCAATCTTTCTCGAAAGACCTATGGTAAGTCTCTTTAAATGAACTTGCTCTCATTAGATCACTGATTATCCTGCGTGTCACTCTCCAAGCGGAGGGTAGAATCAGCCTTGTAATTTTCCATGATCTATGCGTTGGGTTTGTACCCAGAGGGAAATAGGGTATTCTTTACCATTTGGATACTATCTAACAATAAAAGAATGGTTTGCTGTCCTCCCCACAATCACCATGGGTACATACTTGTGAAATTTTCATCTAAATCTAGAAGCTTATGGGCTTCCTAGCAATCCATGAATTCTAGGTTAGGAAATCCTATTCTTTTTCATTGAAATCATTTTCCTCTTTATGGGATGGTTTTGCAGCTGTTGTCTCTGGAAAGCTATCTTGAATCTAGATTAGGAAACTCTAAAAGTGACATTGAATTAATACCTTCTGTTGACAAACAAACACCTTTTGTTAACAAACAGAAAAAAACAGCATTAATGTCCATAGCAATTTAGGATAATGAATTGTTAGTAGGAATATTTCTTGAATAAAGGGGGGAAAAAGAATGTTACTAGTAGTTTAAGTGATAATATCAAATTAGGAACAAAAAAAGTGACCTTGTTTCTGTTGGCAAAAGTGGAACTGGGTAGTTCAGCCTGGGGTGGGGGAGGCTTTCTTTACTATTATTTGTATTAAAAAAACAGGCAAATATTGTATTCATGGTATGAAATGTCTGCTGGTAATATAAGAAGACCTATGTTTAAAAAGAAAGTTTTCTATTATTATTGGTATAACAATTTTTATTGTTGTAGGAGCCTAGATCTGTATGTATTCTAAATCCCTTCAATTTAGTTCAATAAAAAAGTATTAATCAGGCCTATGAAAGTAATTTGTAAAGGAAATAATTTTTTGATAATTGGACCAAATTGCTGGTTGGTTTACTAATTTTTTTTTCATAGTCGTATTTTATTTTAGAACACAAGTTTGGTAAAGTCGGTAATTTTCTCAATAATTATTTTTAATTGAGAATTTTTTTTTTTTTTTGTGAAAGAGAAATGGAGGTAGGGGCCAAGCCCCTGTTCCCTCCTACTCCCCTCCTTCCCCAGATATTTATGTAAAATTAACTGTGGCTTTATTTTTTGAAATAAAAACTTTTTAAAAAGCATGTCTCTTCTTTAGTGTCCTGAGTTTTGTTTTGAGGAAGGGCCTTCTCCTCTATGGCCATGGGCCCCTAATGTCTTGCCAAAGGATAAGGGTAGACTGTATATGTGTTAAACAAACCCTCAGCTCTCTTTCCGGTTAAGGGAAAGCGTTCTGAAGGGGAGTATTCCCTCTCCTTGCATGCTGCAGTGTATGTGCAGGCCTGTGTGAAGGTGTCCTAATTCAGCAGTGGTGAGATGAAGTTTAGGGTGGCTGCTGCAGGACAGAAGACAACTGATAAAGAAAACTTCAAAGAATTGCACATGGTTTTATAATAGAGGAGGAGAAGTCTAAAAAACATGGGGTGGGAGCCACAGTGATAGACATGGAGGCCTCGCTGTCCATACAGCATTCAGCAAGCCCTTTAGGGCCTGGGGCTAGGTAAAGCCAGGTGTTGGGGAAAGAGTAGTTGATGAGGATGGGGTGGTGCCTGTGGCTCAGTGAGTAGGGCACCGGCCCCATATATCAAGGGTGGTGGGTTCAAACCTGGCCCCGGCCAAACTGCAACAACAAATAGTCAGGTGTTGTGGCGGGCCCCTATAGTCCTAGTTACTAGGGAGGCTGAGGCAAGAGGATCACCTAAGCCCAAGAGCTGGAGGTTGCTGTGAGCTGTAATGCCACAGCACTCTACCCAGGGCAGCAGAGTGACACTCTCTCTTAAAAAAAAAAAAAGTAGTTGAGGAGGTGAGGGAGTTGATTGGAGGAGAGAAGGGCAGCGTCAAGGAACAAGAGGGAAGAGGCAAGAGGAGGAGCTCCATTTATTAAATCAGCAAACATTACTTTGTAGGCCATGTGACTGGGTGCTGAAAATAAACCCAGCCAGTGACTCTGTTCTGTGGACCACTCAGTGGGATAGCCAGAGACTAGCCCAAGTGGGACAGGAAGAGAGGGAGGCCAAGGAAAAGAGTTCCTGAAGGCAGTGAATGTGGTGCCGCCCAATCTGG
>CAUYPK010015983.1:0-43683 GCA_963574355.1 Loris lydekkerianus | reverse complement strand
GACTGGGAAAATGCCAGGAAGGCTATGTTGAATATTGGGATGAAAATGTGTCAAATGGTTTATGAAGCTAGTATATGATGCCCCATGATCATATCAATGTACACAGCTATGATTTAATAAAAAAAAAAAAAAAAAAAAATTCCCAAGACTGAAGATGTTGGTGTGGATGTGGATAAAAGGGAACACTTCTGCACTGCTGGTGGGAATGCAGATGAATATATTCCTTTTGGAAAGATGTTTGGAGAACACTTAGAGATCTAAAAATAGATCTGCCATTCAACCCTATAATTCCTAAACTAGGTATGTACCCAGAAGACCAAAAATCACATTAAAACAAAGATATTTGTACCAGAATGTTTATTGCAGCCCAATTCATAATTTCTAAGTCATGGAAAAAGCCCAACTGTCCATTGATCCATGAATGGATTAATCAATTGTGATATATGTACACCATGGAATATTATGCAGCCTTAAAGAAAGATGGAGACTTTACCTCTTTCATGTTTACATGGATGGAGGTGGAACATATTCTTAGTAAAGTATCTCAAGAATGGAAGAAAAAGTATCCAACGTACTCAGCCCTATTATGAAACTAATTTATGCCTTTCACATGAAAGCTATAACCCAGTTACAACCTAAGAATAGGGGGAAGGGGGAGAGGGATGGGAGGAAGGGGGAAGGTAGGCGGAGGGAGGGTGATTGGTGGGATTATACCTGCAGTGCATTTTACAAGGGTACATGTTAAACTTACTAAATGTAGAATATAAATATCTTAACACAATAACTATAAAAATGCCAGGAGGGCTATGTTAACCAGTGTGATGAAAATGTGTCAAACTGTCTATAAAACTAATGTATCATGCCCATGATTGCATTAATGTATTAATGTACACAGCTATAATTTAATAATTAAAAAAAAAGAAAAACTAGAGAAAATTATCTCCAAATTCACTGGTTTTTCTCAGGAATAGAAGTAAAGATTATAATCCAGAATTCACGGAATGGCAAGCCACCAGTGTATTTGGTGAAGGAACGGTAAAGGAAGCTTTTAGCAAAAAGAGACTATATATGAACTGCTTATTAAGACACTTCATTGGTTCCAGAAGTTCAAAGGCTGAATTACTGTCAGTTCATTGGTGCAAGTGCATTTCCTGGGCAAATATTCTGAGAACATTTTCTCTGAAGCACTACAGAGCCAAAGAATGTCTAGTGATTAACCTTATCAAGGCAGATGTGTGAAGGACATAAATGGGTTTCTTGTGGTGGTTTTATACATTTTTAGAATCAGACATGAAAGCATGAACATCCTTTTCTTTGTGCCTTCCCAGATCTATTTTGTCTATTTTGTCTGGATCAAAAAAGTAATTTCATCCTGAAACCTGCAATTCTCACAATAGAAAATTTAGAAATAGAAACCCTAGTTACAATGCAATTGTCCTATTACATGATGCAAAACACAACACTTCTTACATCTTCAAGTCCTTCCATTAATAATGTTATTATATTTACTTGCATCAGGATACAGAACATAACTAATATCAATAAAGCACGAGGTTATGTATTGACCTAGTGCACGTACCTGGCATGTATATTGCCACTTTAGTCATGGGCCACAAGTAATGATGGATCACATATACAACAGAGTCAATGTGTGAATTAATGATGAACTACATATACAATGGAAATCCCAGAGAATGAAATGCAGTTGATAATTTTCTATCCCCTAATGATGTCTCAGCCATGTTAATGTTGCAGCACAACACAGCTCACATGTGTACAGGGCTGTTGGTGTAAACAAATCTACTGTGCTGCCAGTTGTTAAAAAGTGAAGTGACTAAATAAATAATTTTAAATATTAAAAAAAGCTATAGAATAAGGATACAAAGAGAAATCATATTTTATTCTGTTGTGCAATATATTTGCTTTAAGCTAACTGATATTACAAGACTCAAAACATTTTCTTTTTAAGTTTATAAATTAACAAAGTTACAGTAGCTAAAGTGAATTTATCATTGAGGAAAATATTTATATTGCATACATTCAGGGTAGCGTATGAGTGCAGTATTTACCAAGTGCACAGCAGTGTACACTAGTGTCCAAGGCCTTGTTCACGACTCACTCGCTGATACATCTTCCAGTCCTGCAGTCTCCATTCCTGGTAAGTGCCCTATACAGGTGTATCATTTTAATCTGTTATAGCATACTTTTGCTCTGCCTTTTCTATGTTTAGATATGTTTAGTTCACAAATACTTATCCTTTTGTTACAATTCCCCAAAATATTCAGTATGGTTTACTGCTGCACATGTTTGTAGCCTAGAAGCAACAGGATACATCAAATACCCATGGATATATTAAAATGTACCATCTAGGTTTATGTAATTGCATTCTATCACATTCACACAATCAAATCACCTATAGATTCATTTCTCAGAAAATATCCCATTTGTTAAGTGACTCATGACCATATTTTACATAGCATTTTGTTTTAAAGTCCTTACTATACTAATCATGTAGAAAAAGTTTCTTTGTATGTTTCAGTATTTGCAGTAAGTGGAAGCTTTAAGTTTGGAATAGATAAAGTAGATTTCTGAGAAGTATGAAGTTCTAGTCCACATTTGAAGTGCCCGAATTATATTTTAATGGAAAATGAAGCTTGAAAAGAAGAAATGGACACTCTTTCAGAAAATTTAATTCAAGATGGTGGTCACAACCCAACCAAGTTGTCCTATTCCCCTCAAGCTTTAAAGTTTTATTTTCAATTTGAATGTTATACTGTGTTGAAGCATGGAAATCTTCCCCACAGGCTACAGTCAAATAGTGTGCTGCAATACGACTGTTTGTATCTTGGAAATGGTTGCTGGAATGTGCTTTTTAAAGAAATGGATCTTGACAGAGAACAAGGATATTGCTTCCCCAATGAGATAGTAAAAAAAGGTCCACTGCATTTTTGAAAGAGGTACTGAATTGTTACAAAGAGTGCAAGAATCCAAGGAAATAAAGTAAAAGTGATGGAATTATAATTTTTCTGCATGATTACATAAGAAAAGACTATTTAAACATAAAGCTCTATTAACTTGCAAAAATAGAGCATGAAATGTAAGGGATAAAATATGTTACATAGTTATTTTTGTATTTTCTTTTGTATGTAACAACATATACAAGAAGGATACACAAACACACGTTTATGAATATATCCAGTTAGTTTTAAAATGCTTCACATATTACTGGGGAAATATTTAAGTCATAATTAAGTGTCAGAGAAACAAGAGATGAACACATTCTAGTTCAGTGGCACAGATGGTCATAATTCTGCATTTGACATTCTGTCAAATAAAGCACTCCTTATGAGGTAGATAGAATCTAGATAATCTAAGGCTGGTTTTGGTAGGCCATTACCAGATACAAATCTTTCCAATCACTTCAAGACATAGTTCCAGTTGGGAAAAATGTTAAATAAATACATAAAGAAAGAAAGATATACTGCCTTTACCTGAGTATTTTAGTTATAGGATTTTAAAGCGACTGCGTAGAGAATTAATTATACATATATACCTTCATTTGTAGTCCTAAACATGTCTATAGTTCTTAATTTACAATAGGTTTTTAAAATGAAATGTGCTTCACCAAATTCAGAAGCATATGAAAATGAATTTAATGAAATTATTTTAACATATTTATGTTTGTGTTAGCCTTACATTATACCACCTTATTATTACTATGCTGAAATGCTGTATTATTTTAAAAATGTCACGACCTATATGAAGTGTGTAACATATAGGTCGTGACATTTTTAAAATTTATATTTATTCCATTTATATTCTTAGAATTTTTTTTTAATTTACCATTAAACAATTTAAAAAATTCTTGTATTTCACAATTGTAAGCATTTTGGAAAAAATAAGCTTGACTATTGAATGTTTCTGGAATGTCAGTGCTAGATTCTATCACCAGTCAAATGTTTTATTTTTAATATATTTCATGAATACTTGTATAAGATTTTGAACATATGTGAAAATTATTTCTTTCTTGAGAGGACATAGCATTAAGTACTCTCAGAACTGGACAATATAAAAATTCTCCCAATATAAAATATCCAATATTTCCATAGTCATTTAAAAATATAATAATTAGCCTATTTTACAAAGGAATATTTCTAGTGTATATTGTCAGTAGGAGAAGGGTAGATGCGTCGTCCAAATGAAAGGACATATGAGTACCAGCGTTTGCAATTTTTTTACAAACTTGGTTTAATAGCGGAGATTAACTACATCCTAAGGATTTAACTAACTACAGCTCATGTGCATTCAATTAACCTCCATCTTAAATAAACTTTTATTGACATAGAGAAAATGTACAGATTATAATGTAAAGCTTGATATAAATTCCATTAACTGACCACATCTCTGTGCCCACATTTAGATTGAAAACGTCATCAACACATCTGCAAACCCTTATGCACTGTCTCTTCCAACCCCTTTTCATTCTCACCAGGGTAACCATCTTTCTGGCTTTCAACACAATAGATTCTCTTTGTTTGTTTCAGAAATTCACTATATTTATAAGAACATAAAGAATATTTTAACTTCCTTTAGTTACTTTTGCTCAACCATACATTTGAAGGGTTCATTCTCATTGTTACGTAGAGCAACAGCTCATTCATTTTCACCCAAGACTACTCAGGACTCCAGGGTCCGACTGTAACACAGTGGATTCCACTGCTCCTGCGTGTTCTATTTTTCCTCGAGAGTTGACTTACTGTGAACAATGCTGACATAATCATTCTGTACATTGTGGCATACAGATGTATGTTTCTATTGATTTATACACAGGAATGCAATGATAAATGTTAGGTTCCAACGTACACCCTCACCAGCAGTGTATCAGGGCTAAAGCTGGCCATATCCTAGTCAGCTCACAGTATTGAAACTTTTTTAAATTTCAGCCATTTGAATACTAAAATAATGTAATAGCACGATTTTAGTTTGCATTTTTATGATGCTTTTGCCAATGTTGAGTAAATTTAATGTTTATTTTCCTTTGAGTAAACTCTTGTTAAGTAGCTGTTGAAGTCTTTTGTCTGTTTTTCTTCATATATGTTCTGGATAGCAGTCAGTTACATATGACACAAATATGTTTTATAGCTCTTACAAGGAAGTCCTTCAGGAGGAAAAAGTGTATTTTAGATAGATACTTAGACACATAGGTCTATGCCTTTCTAGATCACTGCTCATTCAGATACAACTACCTAATTTCCCATTATCTTTCCCTTTACATTTCGTTCTCATAGTGGGTGTTTTAACGTAACTATGAAATATCTGAAATGTTTTCCCTATAGCAAGATTGGAGCACACAATTCTCACCGCACCAGATTTTAGTTTTTTGCTTGCTTGTTTATTTTATAATTGAGGTGATCATTAGAAAGCAGAAGTGGATACAATCATGGGAATAAATATTGCAGAGGGAATATTGGCATCTCAACTTTAGGAAGCTCCTGATGTTGAAGATATTAACAAATACAAGAAAACATACGTGGAGTGTTAAAAGTTTCCTTTATGTTCTATTATGTTCTATCATTAGTCCTCATATTGCCTTTAATGTTACAATAATTCAATTATTCATATAACTGACCTATTATTAAACTGCACCATTTTTCATAAAGTTTAAATTCTCAGAACGCCATGGACATTCAACGAATTAATTAATGAATGAAAGTGCTTTTAATCAAGCCCGATATAGTCAAAAGGTAAATTGCAGATAAATAAGACTTTAATACCATACTTAAAATTAAAAAGTTAAAAATAATATTCAAATGAATGTCATTAGATTAATTTCTAAACTTAGAATACAGGTCATAAGTGCAGGAGCAAGAGACATATTTCAGAGGCTGGAAAAGCATTTAGAAAGAAAGACATAAATGTTAAAGAATAGAGAGAGGATTTGGATGGGCTTTTTTCCCCCTGATTGTAGCACTGTTAGTTAGTTCTGCTGTGATGACCTCATTCAGAGCTCTGGGCACTTAAGTAGATGGTCTAAACAACAGTCACCTCTTTCTCCTCTGGAGGGTAATTATTAGCACAACCTCTGTAATCAGCATATTGGAGCATATGGTGGCTGGAGGGCTTCATCCTAGTTATGCCCTGTTGATAAATAGCCTGGGGAATTCACAGTGGCAGTGGACAGGAGAAACTACCTTCCCTTGTCTAGCACCAGGTAATGATGCTCATAGCATTATCTCAGGCCTAATCAAGCACCCAGTTCTTTTAAATATTAAAATACACCTCCAAACAGACCTCCAAAATTTGTAAATCACTGAGGTTTCTAACTTTTTGCTTCACTTGATCATTAGATATTTTATTCTTCCTACTCCTACCCTTTAGAAAATGCATTTGTCAGTGAAATAAAATTGGAAAACATTATTAATAATAATAGAAAAAATGTGCTGTAAAAAACTTAGGTGTGTCAGGACTCAAGAAGTAATCATTTCACTTTTGGGACATAAAAATTAACTTTAGATTGTTAAATCAAAAATATTTAGGGTGTGTTTCATATTTTTCTAGACTGCAGTATATCTTTCACAGTCTCAAGCAAAATCTCCAGAATTTTTCTTAAATTATTGTGTCCAAGAAAAATGGCAATGTGGATACATCATGCCTTTGATCACAAAGGCCAGGTGACTATCTGTACTCACAGATGTTAAGTGGTGGGGCATTGGATTTATATTCAAAACTTATTGTTTGGGTGGCTTGGAAAAAAGGGGCTAGATTCCAAGCTCTTAGCTTACCCGAGATAAGAAAGAAATTCAATAGCTTATTCTTTTGCATCTCAAACCTCTTCTTGACCGAATTGTAATTCCATCATTTAAGGTTAGTATATTATTTTCATAAAGTGCTATTTGATACACAGAGACTTCTCTAGTTGGCAAATAGCAAAGAAATCTGTGCCTGTCACCACCAGCAAAATTCAAAAACATGAATGAATCTCACTGTAAAGCATACTATTTGGCATTTATAGTTATGAAGCAAAGTCGGTCAGCAGCTTTGCCTGAAAGTTAAGTGCCATTTTGATTATGTAATTAAAGAGGACAGGGCATGTGAGGGAAGGGATCTGCCACTCGTTATCCACCCAATACATTGGAAATTAAGTCCTAGAACTGCACAGATGGTTGTCTAATAGGCCACAATTCATTACTGTTATTATTTCTAAAGGGTTTCTTCTAGTCAGTGCCTGTATCTCACAGAAATAAAGGTGCGTATAGAGATGATAGCTGTTCTGTTTGTCCAAAACCTAAAAAGTAACTTTTCTTATAATGAAAATGAGGTATAGATGGAGATATTACAAATATAAGACATTGGATACCTGTAACTCATCAGGAGTAAATATAGACAGGTAAACATGTATGTGTGTCTAGGCAGCTATACAGGATATATTTTATCTCATTTTTTTTCCAAAAGATACAATTTTAAGCATATCTTGGGAATACATACTCCTAGTTCTTTGGAAAATTTTACAAGGAACATGTTTTTCAAGGTAACCTTTTCCCCAAACCACACGCTTCCATGTAATGTACACTTCTTGAAAAAGATCTCATAATGTTAAGGAAAGTAACTTCGTTCTATTTTAATGCCACCAGGCAAGTTATGACCTCTTTGAGACTCAGATTTGGCAGTTATCAACACTGTTGTGGTGAGGGTAGGGGGAGTTGGATGATTTTTATGAAGTCTTTCAGAATGAAAAAATCATGTAAAGTATTCACTTATTCATTCAATACATATTATAGGCACCCATTATTAGCTAGTTGTGATATATTAGTAAGCAAAAGAAATAGATTTTTGTCATGGAATGTACATTCCACCAGGAAACATGCAGCATCAGGAGAGCCAGCTCTTATTTAATGAAGCCAACTACATATTTTTCAACAGATTTTTCCTGTTATTCTGCTCTAATTTTGCTATTAAGTACATAGGAAATGACAAAAATATGTAGAAAAAAATAAAAGTGGAAAGCAAAGTAAACTTTAAGATTCATTTCAATACTTACATCTTTCTCAATTACATAACTTGATCTTTACTTTTCAAACATGTAAAACCATTAGGTTTATAATATTAAAATCAGTGTAACGTCTCCAAATGTTCATAACATCTCTTTGTTCTGGTGCCCGACTAACTTGATTTCTGTAATAGCACAGGTTGTAGATGTAAAAATATTTAAAATAAGAAAAAGTTAATTATTTGTTGCCCCAAATTAGGTTCACTTAAATTTAATAAACCAGGAAGATTATAGCTGGCAATTAACAGCATTTTCTCGGGCTATAAAATTCAATAATAAGCAAAAGTTTATAGTCCATGTTTTCCTAAACATTTAAAATGTCATGAATCAATACAATTGAAGCTGATTTTCGACAAATCAGTCTTTTCTATCTGTGAGAGGAAAAACTAGACTGTCTACTTTTTTACTATTAATGATCATCTCCATGCTTACAAAGAATGGCTTCCTCATCACTGAATAAAGAAACATGTTAGGCATAGAAAGTGTCTGGATCAAGTTTCACAGAAAAAGTGATTATACATTTAAGGGAAAAAAAAAGAATATATTTTAATGGGAAATAATCATAAATTGTAAAGGTTTTACTGAATTTCACACCTCAGAAAGAATTATTAATACAGCATTTCTGTATTAATTGTGTCAGCAGCAGAAAAAGAAGAATTAATAACGTAACGATTAAAAAGTCAAATAACCTCAATTCTGGCTTGAATATAGACACCTAAAATTGCTAAAGTACAGAGTCCCTGTGTACATAGCCTGATGCAAAGTGCAGTGATGTCAGCTCCCTGTGGTAGACAACTGTGATCTCCAGATTTTCCCCTGTGACTGTTCATAGGGCTGCCAAAGGAGAGGACAGACACATCTCCTGGCTTGGGCGAAGGCACCGAGGATTAGCTCAATGTCAGGTATTGTGCTGGGAAATGATGTCTGCATTGTGTCATAAAGAAGCAACTAAGAAACTGAAAAAAAAAGAAAGATATATTAAAGAATTTTTATGCAATGAAAAGCAGACAATACTGGTCTATGATCCATCCTGGAAAGAAGGAAAAAAGATGAAGTGGCTCTAAGATCACCCTGGCTATCTATCTATGTAGAGTCTTTCTACAGACTGCAAGAAAGACAAGAACAATTCAATTGGTTTCATTCAATTGAAAAGGCAGAAATTGGGTGAATTATCTACATGCAAGTTCTGTTAGTTAAGTTCCCAAGCTCATTCTAGAAAACATGCTACCTACAAATATCAGCACACTCACCTTGGAAGTACTCCCCTGGGGAAGCTATGCTGAGACACCAGCCCCCAGTTTACCCTTTAAAGCAATTTTGGAAGCTTTTTCCTGGAGTGGCCATTGGCCATTTGATGTCCTGAGTGTCATCAAAATCTCTTTCTTTCATTATTTCTTTTATCATAAGGTAAAGAAAAAGTCCTTGGGGGCCAGGTCAGGTGAGTAGGGAGGATGTTCCAATACAATTATTCATTTACTGGCTAAAACTCCTTTACAGACAGTCTGTGAGAGCTCTTTGCTTTGTGTTCATCAGTGGGCATCCTTGGCACCATTTCTGCAGGCATTCTTCTCATGCCAACATTTTCAGTTAATATATATATTAACTGAATATATAACATATATATATGTATATATATATGTGTGTATATATATATATGTATATATATATGTGTATATATATATATATATTTTTTTTTTTTCTTTTTTGAGACAGAATTGTATTCTGTGGCATCACAGCTCACAGCAACCACAAGTTCTTAGGCTCAATCTTGCCTCAGCTTCTCGAGTAGCTGGGACTACAGGCAACTGCCATGCCGAGCTACTGTTAAGATTTTCTTCACTGTTTCTTTATCAGTGTCAGTCTGTGATGCTTCTCAATCAGCCAATGATTTTGATGCACAATTTGCATTTTTGCATTTTCATCAGTTCTACTCATTGCTGGCTTCCCTTTCCTTTCTTTATAAGTGACACTTTTTCTCCCATTAGAAGAAAGAACATTTAATCCATTTGTACACTGCCATTTTCTTCATAAAATTATCCTCATAAACTTGTACTAACAAGTCCCTGATTTCACTTCCACTCTTGCTAAGTTTAACAAGAAATTTAATGTTTGTTCATTGCTTTAATTTAAGCTCTGACATTCTCCCTCGTGATGGCATACAAAACACGCAACAAAATAATGAATCACTAGGCAAGACACCCTCACATATTGAGGTGCCACAGCTGTGAGACATCCAGCTGTTGGCACAGTGCTGCCGTGGTAAAGGCATGGTGGCAAGTTCACGGACATAATTGTCAGACCTCATATTCATCAGGCAGTCTATCACATAAAAGGCTCAATTAAGAGAACACCACTTGCAAAGCTCATGTAGATCCTACTGCACCTTCAACTGAAAACCAATCTGCACATTTTTAGAGTTAAAGTCACTTCTCAGTCTAAATTCTCATAAGCTACAGTAAAGAGATTTTGTTGATATCATATCTGAGTATCTTGTTGAATTTGTCAGAATGGCCACATCTTAGGAGTGAGGCTAAACTAATTTTAGATTAAAAGTTACTCTTGATTTGCCGTGTTAAAATTTAACAACAAATTTCAAAATGAGTAAATAATCTATTCGCAACAGGACTGCCTGCCCACAGCAACACGTAAGACTGTTATTTCATAAGATGTACATGTCATAAATTTTGGAGGTTTATTTCTAACTTTCTGTTATCAAAGAAAATTGCCTAGACACCTAGAGAGAAGACAGAACTTCTTCGCTTAACCTCTTAATAGAAAAGAAGTCTAGTTCTATTTACTTCTTAAAATCCATAGTTAGTGTTGTAAAGTAAGTTAAAGAGTGTATCTTAGCACATTTTCGGTTGCTATAACAGAAAATCACAGACTGAGTATATGTAAACAGCAGAAGTTTATTTGGCTCTCAATTCTGAAGGCTGGGAAGTCTAAGAGGATGGCCCTGCCATCTGGTGACAGTCATCTCATGATGGAAGGGCAGAAGACCAAGTAAGCATTTGAGACCAAGACCACAGTCCAAGGGTGGGGCTTTAATTGGAACAATCTGCTCTGCTAATGCCATTAACCCACTCCTAGGATAACAGCATTCATTTATTCATGAGGCCCCCACCCTCATATCCTGATCACCTCTCATTTGGCCTCATCTCCCAACACTGTTGGATTGCAGATTAAGTTTCCAACATATGAACTTTCGAGGGACATATTTAAACAATAACATAGCATTTTACTGAAAATACTCATGTTTATTGATCAAAGCATTTATTAACTCTGAAATTTAAAGTTTCTCCCAATTTTCTACACTTGATCTTAGCCAAAAGCTGAGAAGTGATCCAATTTTCTAATACACGTATTTCAAAAAAACTTGTTCACCAAATTACCCCTCATTGCTACTGAAACTTTTGGAAGATGCGAGTATTTAAGACTGTGTCATGTGAGTATCAATCCTCATGTGGATATAAGGGAAAGCAATTATGCTTGTGAGTTTATTTTCTTTATTTTGTCATAAATTTTAGGTAGAAGGTAATTTTAGGGAGTATCTTCTGAAAGTTAAGTAATAAGATTATATTTTGTAGCATGAAAACATTTTTTACACTAAAATGCCACTAAAGTTTACAAAAACTCAGAACTGCATCAGAAAAGGAGAAATGAACTGGAATATTGTACCTATTGGCTGTGGCCCAAAGCAATTATCAAATTACAGTGGACTGTGGTTCCTCATATGTAAAAGAAGAAAAAAGTGTTTCATATCCATTTTTCTTACTTACATTAATAAATAATGAAGTGAAATTAATTTCCATTAAAGTATAAATATCTTTCAAAATTCAAGTCCTATTGAGATAAACATATTTATACCTTACACACTGTATTTAATATAAGAAAGAACTGAACATAATCTTTTTATTTATATCTAGATTGAGACTGAAATAACAATAATTAAATTACTTTTGGATTCTTGACTATATCTTTAATATAAAGGAAGTCTGAAATGTATTATGAAGTGTGGTTACTTTTATTGTATAAAATTAGTATAAATGTAACTGGAGATCATACTTCTAAGTGATGTATCACAAGAATGGAAAAAACAAACACCACATGTTCTCCCTGTTAAGTTGGAACTAACCAATCAGCACCCATGTGAACATTTGTTAGTAAAATTTAATCAGAAGCAAGCAGGTGGGGAGGGTAGGAGGGAACAGGTTAAAATACACACTTCTGGGTGACGGGCACACTCATAACTTTGATTAAAGCTGTATAAAAGCAAACATGTAACCAACATTTGTATCCCCATAATATTCTGAAATTTAAAAAATATATAAAGAAAATAAGAAGAGCCTAAGTAGTCAAGACTACCATATGTAAGGCAGTATCCTGGATGTAATTCTGGAACAACAAAGGGAAATTAGGTAAAAACTCAGGAATCCTGAAAAATACAGGCATAAGTTAATAAATAACTCAATATTATTTCATTAGTTATAACAAATGTATCTTTCCAATGTAAGATGTTAATAATAGAAAAAACTACGTGTGGGGTATATGAGAACTTTTGGCACTTTTGCAACATTTCTCTAAGTCTAAAACTTCTCTAAAATAAAAGGTTAATTTTAAAAATAAAATAATAAAATTAGTATAAATGAGAAATTTGGATAAATTAGGACCCCCTAGCTATAACAAAGTATGACGTTTTAGAGATGACATTATGAAAATATGTCTACCACTACCCAAAAAGAACATCAGGGTGCACACTTATTCTCAAACCAGAAATAACCAAAAACAAAAATAAAAACAAGTCACAGTAAATATATAATGGACAATGTATTTTAAGACACTGCAAATAAGGCATCAAAAATCAGTTATTTCTGAAAGAAGAAGAAATAGTATTAAAGTGAATCGTATGATTTTACCAGCTTAATGTTTTAGGGCAGTTTCCTGGGAAATGGGCAGAAAAAGGGAGCCCAGGTGAAAGACAGAAGATTCTCTGAACTTGAGACGGAGCCGACATTCTGAGGACGCACGGGAGATGGAATTCACAGGACAGAATATCAGAGAGAAGAGAACACAGAAGAGCATCGGGGGTGCTCCCCACTGCTCACTGGTGGAAAGAAACTACCAAAGGATGAGGAGAAACCAGCAAATGAGAGGAGGAACAGTAACATACTCACAATGTGATGGATGGAAAAGGTGCCTCTGCCTAGCAGCTGTGTTACAGTGAAACTGAAATTCCAGTTCGTTGGATAGAGTACTCAGGAAGATCTTTTCGTAGAAGGGAAAAACAATTTTCCTTAGACTAAGCCTGCTCTGGAATCATTGAATAAATCATAAAAGTGAGACTTGAAAAGGTTATTGTCTCCAAGAAAGTTGACTATCTTACAGGACAATTTTAAAGAACATTAATATCAGTATAAAAATACAAACTGGGCAAAATAGTAAAATCCCAAGTGTTGTAATCTGATAAAAGATAATAAGGAATGCAAAAATGCAGGAATATGTGATTAATAATTAGGGCAACTGCTAATCAACTAAAAACAAAACCAGAATTAACACAGATATTGTATTTAACAGACTAGGATAAGAAAAAAGTTATTATATTAAACTGGATATCCATAAAGTTTGTGTACAATGTAAAACAGATTACACATGAAATTTATGGCCCCCCTGTATTTTATTTGTTTGAAAAGATAGATAGAGACATACGAGATATTTTTAAAAAACAAATTAAAATTTTAGAGATGGAATGTATGAGGTGAAAAATATACTGGATGGAATTACTAGTAGATTAGATATCCCAGAAAGAAAGACATTAATGAACTTAAAGACATAACAATAGATTCCATTGTTCTAAACAAATTAAAAAAAAAAATAGACTAGATATACATGAATTATGTGTATGTATGTATTGTATGCACGTGTAACATAGAATGACCAAATGAAGTTTATTTCAGGTTGGTTTGGTTTAACTTTCAAATAATAATCAGTGTAATTTACTATTTTCAAATATAAAAAGGTAAAAGAAGACTAAAAGAGAAAAGATGTATGCCCATCTCAATAGCGACAGGAAAACCATCTGACAGAATCTAAAATCAGTAGATTGATATCAAAAGGGATTTTACTTTACCAGATAAAGGGCATCCATGAAATCCCACAAATGACATCATACTTGGTTTTTCCCCATCATAAAAAGTTCAAGTTAAGTCACTCTTAACACTTCTAGTCAACATTAATTTGCACATTCTAGACATTGAAATCAGCCAAAGAAAAGACTTAAAGAATATATCGATTAGAAAGGGAGAAAGAAAACAATAATTTTTTCAAGCAGAGAACATGTCTATGTATTAAAAAAAAAAACAAACTGATGTAATGTAAAAGTCGACTAAAAATAAATAAGTTTATAAATATTATAAAATATGAAATCAGTATCAAAAGTACTTGATATTCCTGTCTTATGTCCAAGAACAATCAGGAAGGGGAAATATAAAATAAAAATGTTCATAATACCATGAAAATTATGAATCACCAAGGGATAAATCTGACCCCAAAATGCAAAAGACATTTGTATACTTAAAACTACAAAAATTGTTGAAACTAAATTATTAAGCCCTAAATAAATCAGGAGACATGCTGTGTTCCTATAAAAGAAGATTGGATATTGTTAAAATGTCGATCCTCCTCAGATTGACCTAGAAATATTTAACTCAATTGCCATTGCTATCCCATCGTGTGATTTTGTGGGGATTTTCAAACTAATTCTAAATTTTGTAAGTAAGTGCATTATGAGATGACCTAGAATAGACAAACATGACTTTGAAAAAGAACAATAGATTTGAAAACTACTGTACTAATTTTAAAATTTATGTAAGCCTAGAATACTCAGAACAGTATGGTGTTGATGTAAAGACAGAACATTATAAATGAAACAGAATGGAAAATTCTTGTGTAGCTCCACACATAAATAAACAATTGCTTTTCAATGACAGCACAAAACCAGTAAGGTAGAGGAAGAGTATGCATTAAATGAACGTTGATACATGTATCAAACCTTATATGAAATTAAACAAACTGGACTGTGGCTCTAATCTTAAACTTAAAATTATAATATCTTTTGAAGAAAATGTAAAATAAAAACTGTATAATTTTGTTTAGGAAAAAGTGTCTTAAATATGAAACCAAAGTGCAACTCATAAAGGAATAAATGGATAATTAAACTCTATTAAAATTAAAAATTTCATACTTTGAAAAATAATGTTAAAATAAGAATATTAGCCACATATTGGTAGGAAGCATCTATAAAGCACACACACACACACACACACACACACACACTCACACATACACACACACACACACACACACACACACACACACATATATATATATATATATGCATGTATGTGTGTGTGTACACACATATATAAATAATGAAAATATATATTAACACATACTCAGGTATACTGATATAAGTAATAGCTTCATTTCAAAAGGAATGAAACAGAAAGCAATCTAATATTGACCAATAGTGAAAAGAATGAACAAATTGTGGTATATCTATACAGTGAGAGACTACTTGCTTGGTAAGATTGAATCACTAATAAAAAGTTCCAGATCAGACAGAATCACAGCCAAATTCTACCATACATTTAAAGAAGAAATGATACCAATCCTACTGAAAATGGTTTAAAGGACTGAAAAGGAGAGTCCATTCTTCCATTCTACAAAGCCAATATCACTCTGATGCCACAGCCAGGAATTGAAACAACAACAAAAGAAAACTACAGACACAGACCTAAAACATTAACAAACCAAATCCAAGAGCACATGAAAAAAATAATTCATCATGATCAAGTTGTTTTCATACCAGTGATACAAAGATGGTTCAACCATACAAGTTTATAAACGTCATGCACCACATAAAGAGAAAACAAACAAACAAACAAACAAAGAAACAAACATTTAATAGAACCCAACATTTCTTCATGATAAAACCCTTAAATAACTAGGCACAGAAGGAACTTACCTCAAATTAAGAAAATTTATCTGACAAACCCATAGCCAGTATCATTCTGAATAGAGAAACGTTGAAAGCATTCCTCCTAAGAACCAAACAAGACAAGGATGCCTTTCTCTGTTTAACATAGTACTGAGTGTTCTAGCCAGAGCAATAAGGAAGAGAAAGAAATAAGGGGCAGACAAATTGGGAAAGGGAAAGTCAAACTCTCTATTTGACCATGGCATGATCTTATACCTACCAAATCTTAAAGACATCTCCAAAAGACTTCACAACTTGTTAAATTAATTCAAGCCACAAAATCGATGAATCCAAATCAGATATTACACTCATTGATATATATGAATAACCACCAAACTGAGAATCAAATCAAGAACTCAGTCTCATTAACAATAGCTACAATAAAAAATATATATATCTAGAAATATACTTAACCAAGGAAGTGAAAGATCTCTACCAGGGGAGCTACAAAACAGATGAGTGAAACTGAAGAGAGCACACACAAATGGAAAAGTGTCTCCAGGCTCATGGATTTGAAGAATTAACATTATGTAAATGACCATAATCCCCAATCTACAGAGTCATTCTAGCTGCTATGATACTAATATCTCTTTTCACAGAACTAGAAAAAAAAAAAAAAATCAACCTTAAAATTCATATAAAACCAAAAAAGACTGAAAATAGCCAAAGCCATTTAAGCAAAAAGAACAAAACCAGAAACATCACATTAGCTGATCTCAAATTATACTAAAAGGTTACAGCATCCAAAACAGCAGGGCACTTGTGGAAAAGTAGACACATAAATCAATAGAACCGAGAGAAAACCCACCTACAACTAACTGATCTTGGACAAAGAAGACAAAAACACATGCTAGGGGAAGGACACACTATTAATAGATGGGAAACTGGACCCTTATCTGTCATTATATCCAAAAATTACTCAAAATAGATTAAAGACTTAAATGTAAGGCCTGAAACAAAAAAAAGAAAAAATTCTAGAAGAAATCCTAGGAAAATTTCTTCCGGACATTTACTGAGCCAACAAATTCATGACTAAAACCTTAATAGCAAATGCAACAAAAACAACAATAAATAGATGGATATTTCTAATTAAGCTAAAAAGTTTCTACAAGGCCAAAGAAATAATCAACAGATTAAATAGAGAAGAGGAATGGCAAAAAAAAAAAAAAAAAAATTTGGAAGCTGTACATCTGATAAAGGACTAATATCCACAATCTTCAAGGAACTTAAATAAATTAGCAAGAAATAAAAACAAGTAACCCCATTAAAAAGTGGGCAAAAGACATGAACAGATATTTATCAAAAGAAGATGTACAAATGGCCAAAAAAAATATAAAAATGCTTAGCATCACTCATCATCATGGAAATGCAAATTAAAACCATGATTAAACACCACCTTATCCCACGCAGCATGGCCATTATCAAGAAGTCAAAAAGTAATAAAAGCTAGCATGGATGTGGGGGAAAAGACAGGCTTATACACTGTTGATGGGGATATTAATTACTATAACCTCTATGAAAAACAGTATGGAGATTCCTCAAAGAACTGAAAATAGATCTAATATTTGATCCAGAACTAGACAGGGTGGCTGACACCTGTAATTCCAGCATTTTTGGAGGCTGAGGAAGGTGGATTGCCTGAGTTCACTGGCTGGAAACCTCCCTAGGCCAGAACAAGACCTGGGTGTTATGGCAGGTGCCTGTATTCCCAGGTTTTTGGGAGGCTGAAACAAGAGAACTGCTTGATCCCAAAAGGTTGAGGTTGCTGTGAGCTATGATGCTATGGCACTCTACTGAGGGCAAAAAGGGAGATTCTGTCTCAAAATAATAATTAATAATAATAATAATAATATTTGATCCAGCAATCTCATTACTGGGCATCTACTCAAAGGAAAAGAAGCCATTGTATCAAAAAAGACACCTACAATTATGTGCATTGAAGCTCAATTCACAGTTGCAAAGATATGGAATCAAACTAAGTGCTCATCAACTGAGAAATGAATAAAGAAAATGTGGTATTCATACAGCATGGAATACTACTCAGCCATAAACAAGGACTGAAATAATGTTGTTTGCAGCAATGTGAAGAGAACTGGAGGCTTTCATCCTAGCTGAAGCACTGGTGGAATGAAAAACCAAATCCTGAGCGTTCTCACTTCTAAGTGAGAGCTAAGCTATAAGTACACAGGGGCTTATAGCTTAGTGTTAAGATGGACACTAAGCAATAGGTACACTGGGGTGCACACAGTGGCGCCATGGACACTAAGCTATAGGTACACGGGGCACACAGAGTGGCATGATGGACGCTAAGCTATAGGTACACGGGGCCGCACAGAGTGGCACCATGGACGCTAAGCTATAGGTACACAGGGCACACAGAGTGGCACGATGTACGCTAAGCTATAGGTACACGGGGGCACACACAGTGGCACGATGGACACTAAGCTATAGGTACACGGGGCCGCACAGAGTGGCACCATGGATGCTAAGCTATAGGTACACGGGGCACATAGAGTGGCACGATGGACGCTAAGCTATAGGTACACGGGGGTGCACACAGTGGCGCCATGGACACGAAGCTATAGGTACACGGGGTCGCACACAGTGGCGCCATGGACACTAAGCTATAGGTACACGGGGGCGCACACAGTGGAAGATGGACGCTAAGCTGTAGGTACACGGGGGCGCACACAGTGGCATGATGGACGCTAAGCTATAGGTACACGGGGGACGCACACAGTGGCGCCATGGACACTAAGCTACAGGTATACGTGGGCGCACACAGTGGCGCCATGGACGCTAAGCTATAGGTACACGGGGGCGCACACAGTGGCACGATGGACGCTAAGCTATAGGTACATGGGGGCGCACACAGTGGCGCCATGGACACTAAACTATAGGTACACGGGTGCGCACACAGTGCACAGTGGTACAATGGACACTGGAGACTCAGAAGCAAGAAAGGGGGGAGGGAAGTGAGAGAAGAAAAACTACCTATTGGGTGACAGGTGGACTAAAAACCCCAAATGATCACTATACAATTCCTCCCTGTAACCAAAACCACTTATACCCCCAAATCTATCAAAATTTAAAAGAAGAAATATTATTCACCAAAAGAGCAAATTTTGATACATTTTTGACAGATGATTTTCAAAATTATGCAAAGTGAAAGAATTCTGTCAGGGATGAACATATAAGGTACAATTGAGTTTTTATAAAATGTTGGGAAGTACAAACCAACACCCAGACACAGAAAGTGATCAGTGTTTGCCCAGGGACAGGAACGGGGAGCCGGATGCAGGGATGGGCAGTAGGTGACTACAAAGAAATTGAAGGAACTTCTGATTGTGATATTTATGTCAAATGTCTTGATTTTTTGACACGATCTCACAGAGGTATACAAATGTCAAAATTGTATATTTCAAATATATGCCTTTAATATGTGTATTATGAAAAACATTACATTTTGAGCTCTGCAATTATATCCTAAATTGAATATATGAATTTATCTCCACTTTCTACTGAAACATGAGGAAAATGAGAGTAAAATATTCAAAAATATATATTTCTACAATGAGGACATGACAGGAAGTTGGGTGACATCAAAAATTTTTGGAAAGTAATAACAAGGGTCTGATAATTAAGAGAAATGCTCCCAAGCAGACAATAGGTAGCAAATCTAAAAATAGTTTCTGCTGCAGAACCTCATAACAAAATGCTCGGAAAACAAAAGCAGGAGAAAACAGTCCAGAATAAGGACTGGTGCTGGAAATCAGGCAAATTGTTTGAAGAAGCTTATAGCATAACCTGAACTTGAGAAAGTAAATTCTTTTCTCACTGTCCCAGAAATAGGCACCTAACTCATTTCCTCTGGGAAAATGTCTGTCACAAGAGCAAAGATCAATGACTTCTGAGGTTTGAATATTCTTCTCTTTATCTGAAATGAATCCCAGCTTCTCGCACAGAAATCCCAATTAGCACTTCAATGGTGAATACAAACTGATAGTGTTGCCAGTACATGAGACACCTACATAAAGAGGACGACACAACCACATAAATAATTCAAAAACTGTGGTGTAAGAGAAGATATTGCACTATGAAACAAGAACAGGATGTTATTAGTAAAGGATCAACTGAGAACAAGGAAATCTGCCTGAGAGTTAAAATTATGAGAGCCCCAAATTAATGTCTGATAATTAAAAATATCATAGAAGAAATTAATGTTAAAGCTGAGAAAATTTCTCAGGGATAAGGTTTTGAAAAAGCCAGAGATGTGCAATATTAGGGAGATGATAAATATGACATAGGTTCCATTTAGGAGGCACCAAGTCCATATAAAAATCATTCCAGAAAAAACTGGATGAAGGAAAAGGAGAAGAAATTAACAAAAATTAATAGGAAAAAAAATTCCCAGGACACATGTTTCTATCTTTTTAAAGGGTTCAATGATATATAAGGTATACACTCAAATAGAATCTCAGGATTTTTTTTTAACATAGAAGAAATTCTCATCACTTTTAGAGAGAAAAAACAAGTTCACATACAGAAGGCTGAAATCCTAAGGCCATTAGAATGCTGAAAAGTGACTCTGTGAGAGTGGACTGCAACAGAGGTAATGCCATTTCAATTTTTAAGAAACATTGTCTGTTGTATCCTCACTATAACCATCAATCAAATAGGATCTAAAAAATTTCCCTCTCTCAGCAGTCATCTGAAGGATCTGTTTCATGAGCTTCTATTTTTTGGGGGCAGCGCGGGAGACAGAGTCTCACTATGTCACCCTCAGTAGAGTGCTATGACATCACAGCTCACAGCAACCTCAAAGTACTTGGGCTTTAAGTGATTCTCTTGCCTCAGCCTCCCAAGTAGCTGGGACTATAGGCACCCTGCACAATGCCCAGCTACTTTTTGGTTGCAGTTGTTTAGCTGGCCTGAGCAGGGTCGGAACCCGCCACCCACCGTGCATGTGCCTGGTGCCATAACCACTGTGCTATGGACGCCGAGCCAAGCATCTAAATAAAATATGTAAAATCCAAGAGACATGGGATCTACAAAAGTGGTCAAGGAATGAACTCTTAGGACAGTCAGAAAGAACTCAGTAGAAACAGCTATTCCACCTTAGCGCAAAAGAAACAGACTTGCAGGAGGGATGTCGCCAAAGGGCAAAAAAAAATTCCTGACAAGTTGGACTGCACTGAACTGGGTTTTAAACTTCTGTGGGAGAGGCATGGTAGAAGAATTACTGAATGGCAATGAGAAATGTAAGGAACATAAAAAATGCAATCTAACCCAGCAATAGCTAAACGTCATGCAACAAAAGCAGTGTTTATTACTCACTGCTCAGCTCACCTAAATCTTAATAGTCTTAAGATAATAGTCTTTAGTAGTCTTAAGACTGTAAGAGAAATATATTCATGTAATATAACAGTCTTTAGTAGTCTTAAGACTGTAAGAGAAATATATTCATGTAATCAATTATTGATTATTACTTCATCAATTATTAAATTTACTTTTTCCTAGTTTAACCCCTTGGCAAAGAGAATACAATTTTATTGTGTTTTCACAGTTTGTATTTTAGTGGGGTTTTTTGCCACTAAAAGCATCTTATAAAACATTTCCCCCGGTCACCCTTTGTGACAGAGTTGTTCTCGCCTGCACATGAAGAAATGCAGTTATCAGTGTCAGTGCCGTGTCGGAGCAACTGTGACACTTGTATTTTTCAGGCAATAAGCTATTTAATTACCATTTAAGAAAGAAACAAGAGCGCTAGTTGCAGTTTGAAAATTTCCCATTGGCATCTTCTCTCAAGATCAAGAAACTTCAAGACGTTAAAGGCTTAGAAAAAAATTCAAGAGACAGTGAGGCGGTTTTTTACATGAGCTGTATTGTTAGAACTCGGCAAGACAGAGAACAATAATATAGATTTTGAAAACATAAAAACAACCTTACATTGAGAAGTGATTAACAGGTCAAATTTTTATTTGAAAGAAATAGCATGAACATCTTACCAAAATGATGATGTGTTATAATAATGCGCGCCTAAGTAAGTCTAAAAAGATTCTTAAAATAGGTATAATATAAAAATTCTTAACAATAAGTAAACATTGTGCAATAGTTTAACTAGAAGAATTTTACTTTTTCCAAGAAATAACAAAATAATGTGCAGCTTATAATCAGGGGCAACTCAACGTTAAGTAGATCAATAGCACAGTGTAGGAATAGGGAAAGGGAGGGCCGCTCTCGGTGGGGCCGGCCGAGATTCCAGGCTGATTCTTCCTATTCCAATCTATATATCTGATGCATCAGAATGGCAGCCCAGAGTGAATGAATTCAAATGTTACATTTCTAAGGAAGAAGTGAAAATAGAACATCTAAAATATTAAAATGTTAAGGGGACTGCAGTGTAGGCATGGTACTTTTTAAAATGAAAGAAATTAAAGAAGAAGCATAAAATACTTGAAAAGTATCACTCGCTGGGAATAAAAAGTAAAAATAATTGATTTTTCTTCTTTTCTAATTGGAAGACTTATTATTTATTTGCTTTTAAACTGTGTATATGGAGTCCTTTAGTAAAATGTGAAAATAAGAAATAACATAATTAAATAATTTTAATAGGACAAAAGATATTTGAACGTTTATTACATTAAACAGAATGTAGGAAAAGATCAAAAATAAACATGCACATTTATGTGAACTATATCAGTTTTTGTGTGTGTGTGAGAGAGAGAAAACTGAACTGAAAAAATTTAAACTGTGCACAAGGTGCTTTATATGCAAAGCAACCCTTACAAGACCCTTAGACATTTGGTATGCTACTTAACTGTGTTTTTCAAAGAATAACATTAAGCATTTTATCGCTAATATTAAAGATCTTGGTAGCATATGGAGAGAACAAAGGTTTCAGCAAAATTGGGTGAGGCGAAATGGGGAATGAGAAGGACAGAAGTCGTAAAGATGTGCCACAGTTGATAAGAGACGGTTTTCAGGGACAAGGACTCAGGGATGACATTGTTAGGAGACTACCGGAGAAGGCGGGGGTGACTGCAGACTTCTCTACTTTAAAAGCAGAACATGCTTCAAATGCCCAGAGGTCTCGTACCTACTGTAAGAGAGAGCTGGATGATCACTTTTCCTTTCCTGACAAAATTGGAGGCTGTTGGAGTGATTATCTGCCATCTGTTGTCTACAGCGGTTCAATTGTGGAAGGGTCCTCTCGAAGAGGAAAGAAAGAGCTCATTCTTGACGGAAGGTTGAATGTACATTCAGAGGTAGATTCAGCTGAGTAAGTGCCCAGTTAATCCCCTTTGCACACAGGGACAAGGCTGCCACCAACTCTAATTGATTCTGAAATGAATCTGTATAGAAAATTAGAAGGTTTGGGATTCCCGTGTGAGCCCCAATAAAGAGCCAGGATGTAAGCCTGACAGCTGAATGGATTCAGAAATGAGAATCTGATAAGCGGCTTAAAACTGTACTTAAGTCCAGAAATGATTTGAATGCTGCTGTTAATGGCACATTGTATGTTGTCACTTAGTTAATTATCTCTGAAGATGAGTTCTTGCAGAGGAGAAGAGATGCCATTCTCCCTCAGCTTTTCCTCATCACTTATTTATTAACTTCCCCCCCTTTCCCAGCTACCATTACTTGAAGGCAGAAAGAAAGGCTTGGGCCGCTGCAGCGCCTCTGGAGCTGTCAGTTCACTGTGCCAGACTTCAGATATGAACTGTTGCATGTACTGTCACCGACACTGCCTTCTACATCTTCATTTGCAAATGAGGAGCTGACATTTGTTAGGTCTTGTATTTGCACACAGCTCCACCACATGAAAAGCAAACACTGTCACTGCTGGCGACTTTGTTTATTCCTTTGCAGATACTATATGGCCTATTTAGAAATTTTCTTCATTTTTTTTTTTTTTTTAACTAACTAAGATAGATAGTCACAGAGCTACATGTCCTCATATTTTATTCAGAAAGCCGTCTGCAGTTTACGGAGCGTGCACTGCATTTGATAGCTATTTAAAACTGTATTTTTAAAACCATTTTGCACTTTTCTGGTTTATATTCTTTGGGTTTATTTTCCCTAGATAAATGTAGGTTCATTTCATGATTTAAGAGTTCAGGTTTCTTACTCATTGATTTTTTCTTTTTTTTTGATAATAGGAAAATATTGCCCACCAAATGAAAACAAAGAAGTGAAATTTAAAAGCATAATAAATTTTCCAAGTATTGTTCTTGGTTTATTAAAGTTTCATCTTTTAAAAGTAGCTTGATAATGTCAACATACTCAAAGTCATTGAGACAATCATCTGTTACTATTAAGGCTTTTTTTGTGTGTGAAACAGAGTTAAAAGCAACCTCATAAAGCACATCTCTGCCTGCAGGTGAGCTGCGTCCCAGTCTAGAAAAGGAAGGGTGTGTTTCCTAAAGTGGCCACCTACAGGACAGTTTTTGTG
Organism: Loris lydekkerianus; assembly: GCA_963574355.1. Classification (NCBI taxonomy): domain Eukaryota; kingdom Metazoa; phylum Chordata; class Mammalia; order Primates; family Lorisidae; genus Loris; species Loris lydekkerianus. Next base: position 19,146 of record CAUYPK010015983.1, on the reverse strand, counting down.
CTTAATTCCTAATTAACTGAAAATATTTTAAGTGCAAGTTTTAAGTCTTCTAAAAACAATAAAATCAAGATTGCTTATTAGGACAATAGTTTCAACTAAGAAAAGAAAAATGGAAAAGATATTTCATCATGATTATATAATTTCAATACATATAAGAAAGGCATTTGAGATTCAAGATATTTTATCGATATCCCTTCCTGATAAAAACTTTCAACAAGTTGGGTATAGAGGGTATGTACCACAGCACAATAAAGACACTACATGATAAACACACTGACATTATCCTGAATAAGCCTGATGTCACTTTGAGCTCTTCTATTCCCATAGCACTGGAAGTCTTAGCCAGAGCAATTAGTAAAGAGAAAGAAACAAAGGCATCTTAATTGGGGAGGAGAAAGTCATATTATCCCTATGTGCAAATGACATGATCTTACACGTAGAAAATCCTAAGTACTCCACTAAAAACTGTTAGAACAAATTCAATAAGTTTGCAAGATACAAAATCAACATTACAAAAACTAGTAGTGTCTCTCTATGCCTTTAGTGAATTATCTAAAAAGAAATTTTAAAAACTCAATTTTATTTACAATAGCATCAAAAAATAATACAACTACAGATAAACTTAACTGAGGAGATGAAAGACCTGTGTACTGAAAATTATAAAACATAAGGAAATTGAAGAGGACACAAATGGATAAAAATGTCTTAAATTCATTGATTTTAAGAATTAATATTATTAAAATGGCCTTACTGCCCTCAGTGATATACAGATTTAATACAATTCTTATGAAAATGCCAATTACATTCTTTACAGAAATTTTTAAAAATCCTAGAATTTTTAAAACCAGCAAAGACTGCAGACAGCCAAAGAAATCCTGAGTTAAAAGAACAAAGCCGGAGTCATCACACTAACTGACTTCAAAATATACTACAAAACTATAGTAACCCAAACAGCATGGTACCAGCATAAAAACATATAGACTGATCAATGGGACAGAATATCACCCAGAAATAAATTCATTCACCAACTGATTTTTGACAAGGTGCTGACAACACACACTTGGGGAAAGACATTCTCTTTCATAAATTATACTGGCTAAACTGGGTATCCATATGCAGGAGAAGAAGGAAATTAGACCCCTACCCCTCATCACATGTAAAAATCAACTCAACATGAATTAAATACTTAAATGTAAAATCTGAAATTATGATACTACTGGAAGATAACATGGGGGAATGCTTCATGACATTGAGCTGAGCAAGAATTTTTAAAATAAGACATCAAAAACACAAGCAACAAAAGCAAAAATAGGCAAATGGCATTACATCAAACTAAAAGCCTTTTGCATGACAAGTAAACAACTTAGTGAAGAGCCAACCTGCAGAACAAGAGAAAATATTTGCAAAGTGTGCATCTGAACATGGGTCAAAATCTAGAATATATAAAGAACTTAAAAACCTCAATAGCTAAAATAAAACTAAAATAAATAATCTGTTTAAAGGTGGGCAAAATATTTCAATAGAAATTTCTCAAAAGAAGATATACAACAACAAGTATATGAAAATATAGTCAATACCACGAATCTTCAGGGAAATGAAAATCAAAACCACAAGGAGATGCCTCTGGAAGAAAGACTAAGGAAAACAAATGTTGGTGAGGATGAGGAGAAAAGGGGAAACTCACTGTTTCGGGAATGTACATTGTATGGCCATTATGGGAAAAGTTAATGGAACTAGCAGTGGGTCCGGCCTTCCCCCTACTGGGTATATATCCAAGGGAAATCCAATCAGTACATCAGAGTTACCTGCACTCCCACGTTTACGGAAGCACTATTTATAACAGCCAAGATATGGAATCAATCTAATTATTTAAGAATGGATGAATGGATAAAAATATATAGCATAGATACACAATAACCTTACTAAAAAAATGAAATCCTGTCCTTTGTCACAGCATGGATGAGCCTGAAGGAACTTGTCCCAAGTGAAATGAGCCAGACACAAAAGGACAAATGCTGCTCACTGTCACTAATATGTGGAGCTCAAAACAGTTTACCTTGGAACAGTGGCTATCACAGTCTGGGGAGCCGCAGGGAAAAGGAGAGGTTGGTCAAGGGGCACACATCTACAGTTAAATAGAAGAAATAAATTCTGGTGTTCTACTGTGCAGTGGGGTAACTATAGTTAATAGTAAGAATTGTATATTACAAAGTAAGCAGAAAGAGGTTCAAATGTTCTCGACAAAAGAAATAATAAATGCATGAGGTAATGGATATGTTAACTCTTCTGAGTAGATGATTATATAACATATGCATGTATTAAAATATCAAAGTGTACCCAATAAATATATACAATTATAATCTATCAATTTTTGAAAGTAGAGTAAAATAAAAAAATCCTTATCCTGTTTTGAATCAGATCCTCGGGTTTACTGGTGATTCCCTGTGACACGTGTCACACAAATAGTACTTCTTCACACATTTAACTCTGTTTCTATCATCTTAATCTGATGGCTACTCCCCTTACCATTTCACTGGATCCTGCTCCTGGGCTAACCAGAGCTGGGAAATTCCTGTCTAGGCCTGATGTCTCACTCCTGTAATCCTAGCACTCTGGGAGTCCAAGGCAAGAGGATTTCCTGAGCTCAGGAGTTGGAGACCAGCGTGAGCATGAGCCAGAGCCTGTGTCTACTAAAACTAGAAATATGAGTCAGGTGGCGATGCAGCCCATTGTCCCTTCTACTCCGGAGTAGAAAATGCCAGGAAGGCTATGTTAACCAGTGTGATGAAAATATGTCAAATGGTCTATACAACCAGTGTATGGTGCCCCATGATTGCGTTAATGTACACATGTATGATTTAATAATAATATTTAATAAAAATAAAAATATTCTTTGGTATGAGTGTTTTATTTTACTAATAAAAACATTTGTAAATGTGTCATTTACATTGTGTGCCTTTCTACAGAGCATTTAAATAGTTCTAGTAAACTAAACATTTTATAGGTCTATTATCTATGGTAAGGAAAAGCAAGCTAAAGGTCAGCGAAATGAAGAGGCAGATACCTCAGTGAAACTCCACCCTTCAACCAGATCCCTGGGCTCATTAGACTAAGCTACATTTGAAAGTACTGTGAAAAGTATCAATTATTTTTGATCTTTCACCATCCTTGATTATTTACTCATCAAATAGTTTGATAACTCTCCATGGTTTTTCATTTGCATCTCAATTTTATACCATTTTATTTTCAATAATTGTCCAACAGCCACATTATCATCATTATGGCAATAATAAAAGAATGTCAACTTTGCTCATCACCTACTTATCGTAATTGCTTAGATAATTTGCTTTTATGTTTGCATAAAATACCTTTTATCAACATAATAAAAAAAGAATTTTAGGCTTGGCATCTCAGACAACACTTGTTCTATAATTTTCAAATTCTTTTTATTTTTTTTAATTAAAATATGATTTATGTTATTTGTGTTGTATGCATATATAAGTGTATGTGTGTGTATGTGTGATGTATATGTGTGTGGACATTCAATACTTGCCTTAAGGAATATTTTTATACCAGGTCCTTTGTTTTCAAAATTATTATAAAAATTTAATGATCCAGGTGTTGCTTCTACTGGATATAATACTGCAAGTGGTAGCCAGTGGCACAGCTTGCTCCCAAGAAACAGTGAAAAGCAGCTTTTAACACACAGGATTGGCCATGATGTTTACAACATGATCTCCTCCCCCACTACAACGTATTGAATTAGGAACCAAAGAGTGACATCTTAAAGAAGGTCAGATGGTGGTTCATGAAGTACAAAAGGATGAGAGCAGTGGCTAGTGAAGTTATAAAATGCAAATTATTAAATGATGGTCTAATTATTAGCAGATCTTATTTTGGTTTTGTTCCTCATGCAAACAATATAATTTCAAAATAGAAAAACAAGGAATACATAATAGTAAAGGAAATAATTGCACAGGACCAAAAAAATGAGTGAACTTTAGTAAAAAATAAGGATACTCCCATGGCAAGGAAGACTGAGTGACCAATTCTTCTGACCAGACTCTATCCACAGCTCAACATGGTTTTCTGTTCTTTCTTCTCTGTGTATCTGTTCAGTAATACACATTTATGGAGTTAATATATACGTTTCTGTTAGTTTGAAATTTAAAAGAGGCCAAATGACAAGGTAGAAAAGGTAAAAATTCAAAAAGTTAAACATGTATGTGTGCATATATATATATATATATATCACTCTGTTTTATTTTTATTTCTTTTTTTAAATTGAGACAGAATCTCATTTTCTCACCCTCGGTAGAGTGCTGTGGCATCATAGTTCATAGCAACCTCCAACTCTTGGGCTCAAGCGATTCTCCTGCCTCAGCCTCCCTAGTAGCTGGGACTACAGGCACCTGGCTACTTTTTTGTTTAGCAGGCCTGGGCCTGGGTCGAACGCACCGGCCCTGGAGTATTTGGCCAGCACCCTCACCACTGAGCCACGGGTGCCCTCTAGTCACTCAGTTTTAGAATTTTTTTTCTAAATTTCTGTGAGTAAACATTATTGTTCATGGAAAATAAAGGGTAAAAACATTACATTAACAAAAATATTAAGTCACTGACCATTAAGGGTTTAATATGTGTTAGTTAATTTTATGTAGGCTTGGTAAAGCCAAGGTACCCAGACCAAACTACCAGTCCAGTTGTTTCTGCAAAGGTATTTTGTTTTTGTTTTTGTTTTTGCAGTTTTTGGCGAGGGCCGGGTTTGAACCCACCAACTCTGGTATATGGGGTGAATAGGCCACTGCCTACTCACTGGGTCGGGTTTGAACCCACCACCTCTGGTATATGGGGTGAATAGGCCAGTGCCCTACTCTTTTGAGCCACAGGCGCCACCCAAAGGTATTTTTTACTTGGCTTTGAATAAAGTTGGCTTTGAATAAAGTAGATTACCAGTCATTAAATGTGTGGCCTCATATAATCATTAGGAGAAAAAAGACTGAAGTGCTCCCTAAAAAGAAGGGAATTTTTTTTTTTTTTTTTTTTTGAGGAGACATGAGAAAAATAACTTCATCTTGGGTGTCTAGCCATCCTACAGTTCAGTTCAAATTTTGTTTCACAGAAAAAGAAAGGTATTAATTTCCAGAGAAAGCAATGTGTTTTCAGTCAAATTTTAAAAATTTTGTACATTTTTCTGCATTGAGATGTCTCAAAATTAAATGGTACTGTGAAAACTTACATAATGTTGTTTCTCTGACTGCTCAAGCTCTGTTTTTCAGAATACTTATCCAGTATCTTAATAGATGAAAATAATTTAGACCAACCTTATAAGACCAAGATTTACAAATTCAATGTCTTACTATTTGAACGTGGAATTCAAGGTGGATGGTAGTGATGATACGCACGCACACACACACACACACACACATTTTTAAAGTTCAGATTAATGTAAGGATACATACAATTAGGTTACATTATTCTGCATTTTTTAGGTAAAATCTAAGCTGCAGTTGAGCCCTCATCTAAGAGACAGGCCATACACCCCTATCTCGTACCCGTTAGGTGAGAGCTTGCCACCCATATATATATATATATATATTATATTATATATATATAAATTTTTTTTCCTCTCAAGAAGAAGGGAATTGTGCCTCTGTTTTCAAACACAAGCAGCAACTTCAACTTTTCTAAGTCTCCTGTCTGCCTATCTGGTCTACCCTAGAAGTTTTAGACTTACCAGCCCCCATAATAATGTGAGCTAAATTCTTAAAATAAACAACATATGAGGTCTAACAATTAGGTTTGCAAACTCATCCTAGAAATGGTGCTGCATACCTCATTGCTGATTATCACTATGGTCACTTTCAAAGTACTTACTCATCTTGGCCATCTGGTGACTATATGACAGCTCTCATGGCCATTCCAGAAAACAAATTCCAAAATTGCTTTGAAGGGTGGAGTGGGTGCTAGTGTCAGTGTACAGCTTCCTAGGAGGAGTAACTCAGATGTGACCGTAGTGATACTCACTAATGAGTTCATGAACTTGTCTTATCTCGTATATGATCTATACAACCAATACCTACATGTGTGTGTGTATGTGTATACCTACCTGTGTATATTTATGTTCTGCTTTTCCGGAAAATCCATGACTAATACAACATATCATTTTTGTATCAATAATTTTTATTTTTATTCATAGGTGGCCTTGTATTAATATGTAGGAATATATAGAGCATTGAGGATAAATATCTTTGAGACATATCAAGGTGTAGGATGGCTATTTTTGATTCAGAACCCCTCATAGTTATCTAAGGGACATTGCTGCTGCTTCTGTGTGGCTCTGGGGTTCCCCATCAAGAACACAGTAAAGTCCCCATTACCAAAGGTAATCAGGAGAGCTTCCATGTTCCCACCGTATAAAAACCTGAATATGAATATATCTTTCACCACAATACAAGCAGTAGCAAGCACTGATATTTACATGTGCTCTTGGTTTTAGGAAGTACACGCCAAAAATCTAAGCTTGATAGGTTTATGGATCTCATCTATCCCTGGTTACACTTTGGTAATTATGGTCGCATGCAATAATGAGGAACAGAATGTCTAAGTTCTGAAGAGTATCTTCTCTGCCCCTTGAATGAAGCCCCCTTCCCTATTACAGAGATTGCCTTTTTTTCTATAGTTCTCATTATCCTGAAACTCACAGAACCATTTTCAACAGAGCCCTTCTCCCTTCTTCAGAGAAAATAAAGCATTTAGTCATAAATAAACAAGTAAAGACCCAAAATTATTTAGCGTGTCAAAAAGTATTCCAAATGCTAGAAGGAGTAGCTTATCTTTCCTCTAGTGAAATCTTAGAAGAGGATACTAAAAATAAACTTGTGATAAGGACTCTAGGTAGGTTAGGTTTTTCCATGACTATGAGAAACCTCAAAATAAATCTTAACAGCACCTTAAAAACAAAGGTTTCTTTGCTTATCCTATGTGTCCTTACAGGGTCTACAAAGGACTCTGCTGCGCCTCTGCCAGTTCCAAATCTCAGGCCAACAGGGCGTCCATCACGGACAGCAGGAGGACAGTGAATCATTCACTGGTTTTGTTGGAAAAGGCACAGACACTTCCACTCACCTTTCACTGGCCACAACTAACTTCAAAAGATCTAAGGGGGCTAATCTTACCATGTACCTAAAAAGTATATTAGTCAGAAATATTTGACAAACAGCTCCAGTGATCACCACACTCTCCCTTAGGCTGATTGGTGCAGGAAGGTGATCATTATAAACACTACATCTAAAAGACACCACTGAGGGTGATCTAGACCAGCAGTCCTCAGTCTTTTTAGCACCAGGGACCAGTTTCATAGAAGACAATTTTTCCACATTTGGAGTAAAGTGGAAGATAGTTTCAGGGTGATTCAATGACATTACATTTATTGTGCACTTTATTTCTATTCTTAGTACATTGTAATACAGTAGAGCCTCCGTAGTTGACCACCCCTTAAGTTTCAGAATGGACATGCACCACATCTATGTATCAGCAGAGGAGACCTAGTTCCTTATATTGACCATCTTAGTAGGTTGATCAATTTGTTACAGTCCCTTGGGTAGTCAACTTATTGAGGTTCTACTGTATCTAATGAAGGAATTATACAACTCACCATGATGCTGAATCAGAGGGCTCCCTGAGCTTGTTTTCCTGCAGCACAATAGTCCCAGCAGTAGTATGGCTGCCTCACTGCCCCTCATGTCATCAGGCATCACAATTCGTCTAAGGAGCATGCGACCCAGATCCCTTGCATGTGAGGTTCACAGTAGTGTTTGTGCTCCTATGACTATCCAATGCTCTGCTGAGCTCACAGGGGCAGAGCTCAGGTGGTGATGCCAGTGATGGGGATTGGCTATGAACACAGATGAAGCTTTGCTGGCCCCACCACTGACCTATCAGGACACCAGTCCATGGCCTGGACTAGTTGGGAACCTCAGATCTAGACTCCAGGATCATTACTAAGCTAAGACTAAGGAAGCATCTACTGTGCAGTGAGCAACACATTAACCCACTTACACACATTTTCCCATTTATTCCTCACACTACCCTGCAAAGTACTATTATTTTCATAATTATATGGAATGAAAACTGCCTCTTAAATATTAAAGTCTTTTAACCAAATCATACTCTTAGTGAGCAATGGAGTCGGAATTCTAACTTAGGACTATCTGATTTCAGAATCAAAGCACTTAAACTATTCTGCTATTCAATAGTACTTTCACTGTTCCTGATGAGAGTTTGAGGATCAGAGACGTGGATTCAAACTATCACTAAAGAGTTGGAGAAGATAAATGAGAAATAATCAAAAAGTTAAAAAAAAAAAATGGTGACCTAGATAAATGGGATGATATAAGAGCAACTTTAATTGTTTTCTGTGTAACTTAAGTAAGGCTTGAGTTACACTGAGGACCATTCAAACAGTACCAGTAGAAGCAAAATGTAGAATATATCATTCATTCTCTATGAGAGCTATTATTCATTGAATCACTCTGGCAAGTCACTAACTTCCTTTGTTTTTCAGTTTTCATATCTCTCAGTTCTAGCAATAATAAAACATAACTTAAAAACTGGTAAATGGCCTAAATTGAAGTGTTCTCAACAGTTAAAATACAAGTGTTCAACAAGTATTAGATGATGTTATTTTAAATGTGTCAATCTATATAATCTTATTTCATACACACGACAATCTACGAGTTAAGTACTATTATTTTTACCATTTTATAATTGAGTAAAATTAGACTAAAAATGTGTAAGTAATGGTAGAATCATAATTGAAATCTAGTCCTCTTATTAGAGGATATATTGTTGTCACTTCAAAAGACTTTTCCTGCAACAGTCAAAGACAAGAACAACCTTCTGATATCAAGTGAAGGTAACAAATTACTTCCTTTATATTTATAATATAAACCATTGATTTATTCTCTTTCTACATCATCACATGTGGACAAATATATGGAAAACCCACAAAAATACCCAGATACTAAATACCACTCATTGAAGTGGAGATTATTAATTGTATTGTAAGCCACTGCCTCATTTTGAAAAAGCATAAACATATCACACATCCTTAAAAATCTGAATATTCCTTATCTCTTTATATTACCTCCAAAAAACATCTACTTTTTTTCTTTTTGTCTTTGGTTGAGACTACTTGATTTAACTTTTGACTCCTGTAAGCTGTATGTCGAAGCTATCTCATGAGAAGCACCTTCTTGTCCATAACATCCTTTCATCGTGTTTGTTGATATGATCATTCATTCAACAAAGACATACGAACTGCTTACTCTCCGACTCTCCCTGTTCCAACTATTGAGGGAATAACAGTGAACAAGACAGAGAGGGTACATGTCTCAGAGATCTCACATTCTGATGGGGCAAAGACAAGCCTGAAATTAATTATTCATTCAATTTATACATAAATATATCAATTAAACTGATTCACAAATGAAAAGGAATAGTCATCCTATGAAATTTGAGGACATAAAGTCTAGTAGAAAGATCACCCTTTGGTAGAAATAAAATGAGTATATTGAGGGAAGAAAAGGCAGCCAGTTCCAATGGTGTATTGGTGGGAGAAGAGTGAACTAGACAGCAAACCAGTAGCCAAATTCTTACTGTTCAGAAAGAAAGGGGGAAAAATTGCAGTTATGTTGACAGAGTACCTGGGAATTCACAGGTGTACCCTCAGAACAGGATGGCAATATGTTTGCCAAGTCCATGCCAACTGAAACCTGCTCTGCCTCTCAGAGTCACTGCCCAGTGGGGCTTGTCACAGCAGGAATTGTGCCTTTGTCAGGGCAGATAGATCTGAGACTGTTGCCTCTAATGTTCTAGTTTTTCCTTTTCTTAATAAAGTAGGGCTACTACAGACAGATTTTTACTTAGCACATCAATACATTTTCATTATGACTAGCAATTTATCGTTCTTTCAATATAGTCATCAATCACTTTAAAATGCTCTCACATGCAACATTATTTTTCTTTGGTAAAAGATTAAGATGAATGATCTGAACGGATATGCTGTAGCTCACACTTACAGGTATTTCTTGAGGGAACTGGTTCAGATACGCAGAAAATCACTAAAAAATTAACATTTAACTCACACAGTGCTTATGGAAATATCCATTGTCTTGAAAACTTTCACTGAAAATCATATAGAAAGTTTTCAGTCACAAAGGGAGTCATAGAACATTCTCCTATGTGCCGAGGTAGCCTTTAGTGATGAAATAAACAGCCTGGCTCCCTTCTCCCAAAACAGGCAGCCACAGTTCCTTTTCTTTGATCTGGAGTATTTTACAAACCTAAAAAAAAAAAAAAATCAAGCAAGGTGGGAAAAATATTCTAAGGAAGGTAAAATATTGTTTATAACACTAAATTCAATATCATAGATAAAAATAAGCATTGTTAGAATATGCAAACAGTTCTGAGAATGGGTTATATCCTGAAAAGGCTTTAGTGAATGAAATCTGTGGGTGTATGTTAAAATTTATTTACTGATTTTTTTTCATTCAGATACTGCAGTTATAATGAAGTTTCTGTTCATGAACTATAGCTAACCTGTCTGCCTGTATCAGAATCCAGAAAATGCTATTGAGGCAATATTTTAAAGGATTATTAATGCACCTTGGCAAAAATCCAAAGTTAACCTATTTCAGTAAAGAAGTGTCACATTTAGGGAATTGAAGTAGGTATTTTAATTTGTTATTGTGTAAAGGTAAGAAGAGTAAAGAAAAAATTATAAATACAACTTTTATAAAGTCCTAACTTTAAGGGAACACCTTGAGAAAAATGTACTGGAAAATTTGGTAAACTCTGTAATCCATAGTAGCATCTCAGCATTTTAGTTCAGAATTATTTAGTTATTGTTCTAGAGGATTTTTTTTTTTAGAGGTTTTGACTTACAGGCACCAACTTGAAATAGTTCCACCAAATGAGAGAATTTGATAGAAGGGCATCAGGCTAAAGCAAAGGGTATTCTTAGTGAATAAGGAAAACCAACAAGTTCCAGAGAATACTGTCTGTTAATCCAACAAATTCCAGAGAGTATTGTCTGTTAATCCAGAGCCAAAATAGAGTGGCTCTATTTTGAATCTCTGTTTCATTCTTTTTTTCTGCAGACCACCTTTCTATATGTTTCCATACCTATTTATACTGTTTTATTTATAGGATTATCATGAAATCTGAATACCCATTCCAAAGTCTTTGGGGATGTCATCTGGTTGATCAACTGGGAACAGGCATATATTTCTGATTCAATTATGGATAGCCAAGACTTTATGATCACATCGTACAAACACTGGTAGGAGATGAATTTCTGTAATGCAAGGCTTTTTTCACTGCAAAAGAGTTGTAAAATAATCTCACTTTCCTCTATGCAGAGAAAGATGTCATGTTTTCAAGTGTGATATTATAGCACATGCGTATCTGTGATGATCATGTGGTAACCACCTCCCCAAACAAATCAAGATGAGAATGTCTATACCATTCAAAATACAGAAACTATTCCCACTTTTGTTGTCACATAATAAAATCTCGAGCTAATAAATATTTGAGCGTGCTGATTTGTCTCTTTCCTCAGTCTGAGTGCCATTCCGCAACCAGTACCAGACTCCCTGTTCCCAGCCTCATCTGCTTGGAAAAGCTGCATCAGCCAGAGGAGTTCTACGTTTCCTAAGTCAGAGTGTAGCTTGGACATCGTAATTAGTCTTCGGTTAAGAATCCTTCACTGTTGTTTTCTTTCACTTTTTGAAACACTTTTAAACAGACAGGTAGGAGGATGGTTTTCAGACCTACATGTGCATTCCCCCTATTATGATGCTAGTGGCACAGATATTTGAATCGTTGGAAGCTACTCACTAACAAAATTTAGTTTTAGAAGGGCCACTTTATACTTCACAATAAGCAGTGGTGTTCATTTACGAGGCAACTTTGAACAAAATGAAAACAAATCCTCATGAGGAGATTGTCTTTTCTGTCTTTCAAAGAAATAGATCACTTAAGAAGAAGGCTATTTATTTAAGTCAAACATAACTAATCTTTGAATGTGTGTGTTACATGTGTGTTTATGTGGACATGTGAAAATGGATTTCCTGCATTTAATCTTCCTATTGAAGAAGGAAGATAATTAACTTTTCATAATGAAATTTCTTATTTAGCTGAAGCTGGCTCCTTTTATTAATGTGTCTCCTTTGCTTACTTGGCTTTATTTCCTTTCCCACTCCTTTCTCCCTTCTCTTAAAAAATTTTGCACACTGATGTAATAAAAATGCATTTTGTCATTGTGTGTGCAATCTAGGAATATGCAGTCCACGTAGATAGTAAATTTAAAAAAAAAAACTATGAAAAAATTATTAAACTGCATTTCTTTTGCATTAGAATATTGGTTAAAGAAAGTTAAACCTGCCACTCTGGTTCAAACAAAGAATAATAATATCTTGCAAACATTATTTTAAAAATCTTAACAATGGCTTACTGACACATACACATGCATATTTTTGTTATAAAAATGTTTGTTATGAAATATACCTAAAAATTAGATAAATTGTCAAAACAGTTAATATTTGCTTAAAGTATACTTTATATAATTTTGAATCTTATTATCAACATATAAAATGAATGCCCACATAATATTCTAGCTTAATTTGAGATTAATATCAATCTTTACATAAATTGAAGTTTTAAAATTTGTACCATGGTTTTATGAGTAAAATGAGTTATCTTTGTTTCTGAAATTTGTTTAAATTTCAAATACATAAAAACTGTTTAAATGACCTTGTAAGAATGGATGTCTTTTAAAAGGGTTTAATCTTATTTCTTACAATATCAAAAATTAAAAGCTCTTCATGTAGTTGTAAATTTAATGTCTTTAATCAAATTTAATAATCTGCAGTTATTAAATTGTATTAATAAATAATGTTTGTATGACTGGATTAAGTGTGAAGTAAGAAAAAAAGTTAAAGTATTAGTCACGAAACCTAACTTTAGTTTTTATCCTTATTCATATTAATTACAGAAGGGCTAGAGGTTATCAACTCTTCATGTGTGTTTGGGTGATTATGTAAATTTACACTTTTGTAAAGGTAATACAAAATAACTGCTCTTGAAGGAAAAATATGAAGACATTATGAATTTCTAACCTTCTAGTTTTAACTGAGTCTGGAGGAACAAATGTGGGTTATCTTGATTACAAATGATAGTTACTAAACCTATTTGAAATTTTGCCAAGTATAGTATTAAGAGATACAAAAATATCTAACAAAAGTGGGAGTGTCTGTTACTTTCTTAGGGAACTCATATTTTAATAATATAAAAAATAAATATAAAATGCATACTGTTTTATATGATATGTTGATCATTTAATTATATTTTAAAACTGAGGCCAATGTTTAATTTTATGACGTATCTAAATGATATCTGTACATGTCTAATCTTATGCATAGGCCACATATAAATTTATATATAGATTATGAATGTGAATATGAATAATAAAAATGACTAAACGCAATGAAATATTTTAAATATTATAACAACTTTAACTCAATGTCAATGGTTTTAGTTATAAGATAAAATGCCCTTGATTACAGCGATATGTGCATGACAGTTTCCAAGAAAAAATATACATAAATATTATAAATAGTAGAAGATTTCTAGATCTTTCTCTGAAAGATACTGGATAAATACAAAAGAGTAAAAATTACATTTTTTTCTATAAAAGGATTAAGTTTTTCTCTGTCTAGGTAGAAAAGTTTTGTTTTTAACACCAAAATACACTGTTAATTCCCAGTGCTTCTGGCCTATATATTTTTTTTGCAGTTTTTTTTTTTTTTTTTTTGGCTGGGGCTGGGTTTGAACCTGCCACCTCCGGCATATGGGGCTGATGTCCCACTCCTTTGAGCCACAGGTGCTGCCCTTTCTGGCCTATTTTTGAACTGCATCCTTTCTAACTGTCCTGGTTTTGAGGAGTATAATTCAATTGCTCAAATCATTGCCACTATCCACATCTTATTTCTGACAGTGAATGAACATGGCTTATCTCTACGATTGGTCTCCCTGCCCGTGCTCCTTTTTTAGTCTTTTCTAAACTCAGACACCAAGTTCAGAATAATAAATATCTGCAGATTTTTGGGAATGGCCACCTAGTACCAAAATGATTTCCACCTGGCCCTCAAGAAGAAAGATTATAAAATTAATTAGGTTTATTTGACATTTCAATTCCTATAGTTCATTATGAATAAGTAAGATATATTAATTTAAATAACTTTTAATGATTGCATACTTACTCCAAATGCATACTAATGTCAAGCTCAAGGACTAACACTGCATTTGTATATGAACTCATTTATGTTTTAAATTTTATACACTAGTTGCTGAGAGATAATCAGCAACTATTGGGGTATGTCTCATGCTATAAATCAGAAGGCACTAGACAATTGTCAATATCCTCACCCTGTGTAATATTAATACGTTCTCACTATGTTGACAATCACTGACTACCTGTTTCTAAACTAATTGTGGGTTATTCCTTAAGACAGGTTTCCAATGTCTTTTACTGTGATAATGCCGACTAATAAGTCATCACCCAGAACAATTTCATTTTTATCACCATAGCATAGATAAATTATCTGCAATCTTAAGTCAACATCCAGAGGGAAATTTCACTCAAAGTTCTGAGTTTTTTTCTGGCAAATGTCTCATCTGCCAGACATATAACCTGGCCAAGTAGTAACAACAAGAAGCAAAGGCCTACTGGGACACTGCAAGAAGGATTTTAAGCATTTACCTTCTTAATATGAAAATGAGAACATTCTCATCATTGTCTGTCTGTGTCCTGGATGGCTTATTTTCATCTGACAGATTGTATTTCTGACATGGTATACACCAAATTACTGATTCAGTGACCGAGGTACGATTTTATGGGGACTGTAATAAAAGTGCTTTGAAAAATAGTGCCTATTATAAAGAAATGCCACATCCTTACAGTCTAGTCATCAATTAAAACTGAAAGGATAATGGTATTTTTATAATAAAGCTTGAAAAAAATCACAGAATTTGTAATTCTTCAGATAATTTGCATGCTTTCTTACCCATGGCCTATGGGTATTACCATCAAAGCTAAGTGTATTACCCATGGGCCAAGGTAATATCCTTAGCTTTGATGTCTTTTCATACCTTTGCCAAAGAAAATTGGAGGATATCACTTTGTAAACTACTCACAGATTCCCCCAGGAGGCTAGAGTAACATTCCCATAAATGACTCTAAATATTTACAAGTATAAATGGTATATTAGTCTGCTCAGACTGACAAAACAAAATGCCATATACAGAGTGACATAAAAGAAATGATTTTCTCACTATTCTGGAAGTGGGGACATCCAAAATCAATGTGCCCATTGATTCAGTTTCTGGTGAGCGTTCTCTTCCTCACTTTCAGATAGCTGCCTTATCTATCCTGTGTCCTAGATGTTAGTATACAGGGAGCAGGGGAGAGAGGGAGAGAAAACACTTTCTTTCATTCAATGGTGTCTCCTCTTATAAGACTGTAGGGACAGAGCCCACCCAAATGACGTCATTGTAACCCTAATTAAATCCTTATTGGTCCTGTCTCCAAATACAGCCACAGTGGGGTTAGAGTTTCAATAGGAGAATTTGTAGGAACAAAATTCAGTTCATAGCAAAGGTCAAATATTTACAGATTTAATGTAATATATTTATGCTCCTAACAGGTCCAAGTGTCTTTTCTCAAGGATAAACTGTCAGAACTCCTGCATGGTCTTCATCACAGAGATCTAGTTATACTGAAAATGACACCACTGTAAGATCATTCTTAAATTTTATTGAAAAAAGACCTCAAGTACTGTTAACTACAGATGAGTTGACTAATTTACAAGGATTGGCTCTCTAAACTCACAATTCCCAACTCAAAATAAATCCTGACATTCTCATGACTTTAAGGTCTTCACAACTTGGAGACCTATAACTGAGATTCTCTCAAGATACTCCAGAACAAACAGAATCATGAAGTGATGGGTTTCCCAAGAACCTTGCATCTAGCAGCAGTCTTCCACATATAAATAACTTTTACCCCAAAGATTCTTGGACAAATATCTCAAAAAGCCAGGAGTCAGTGACTGCCTTCTCTTTCTTTGTCTTATTCTCCTTTTATTTTGATGGTGTTTCCCCCACCGTTAGTTAAAGATCCTAGATTGTTAATTATCAAAATAGAAAATTTCAAGATTTTTCTTTAACTCCAATGCTTTAGCTTCTAAGAGCTAGCCTTTGATATAACAATATCTGACTAATGCTTAAAGATGTAATAAAAATGAGGAGAAAGATGTTGAAAAGAAGAAAATTTACAGATCTGGACACTATTCCACTTTATGTGTTATTGTTTTCAGAGAATTCAGGGAACTTGAGATTTATTTTCCTGCTTGGGAATTTCCTAAAGTAAGTGAATGGAAAAGGGTCTATTTATGATTCTTTTCCTTGGCATCCTAGTCCTACACTATATCCTACACAAGGGCTTAAAAGCATCTATACAGCTGATAATTTGGATCCATGATTAAAGTAGAAAAAAATCACATGAAAAACTAATGATTGTGCTCAAAACTCTTGCATCCCCTGAGATCACAGAACTTGTTTATTCTTCAGGCTGAAACTTCAAATGGTAATGGATATCTACATTCTGAGATGTGGCATAAGCATGTTGGCCAGTGTGGGGCCCTTGCTGGACCATGGAAAGGACTGTGGAAGACTCTGAAGGCCTACAACAATTATTTTACCATGACACTTATAAGATCTTAGCACCCAGATGTTACTGCTTGACCCCCTGGTTACACCCACTTTGTCCGCACAAGGTTGAATAACGCCACATCATAACTCTAGTCACGCTGCTCAAACATCCCGTCCTGTAATTCACGCAGCCTCACATTTCTCCTAAAAAAGTTTTGTCTTTACAAATATCTTAAAGAAATAAATTTAATTGTGTATTTTTATTTTTAGAATTATTTTTGTACTGTATACTGCCATGGTTACATATGTCAGGGCTAACAACACAGCATTTTTTGTTTACTTAGGACATATAAGAGCATTGTTTAGAGCACCTGCGTTTACTTGGGTTAATGAAACACAAGATAAAATGCAAAATAGGGGATAAAAAGGTGTTTTGGCGTGATTACTGTAATTCTCATGATTAGGATCTGAGAGTTTGAGTATCATTTATCTATTCCTATAAATTATTGTCTGCACCTGCATAAGAGGTATTACGGTATTACACTGTCCAATGTGTCGCAATCAGCACACATGTATTTTTATTGAGTACCTCAGGTATGCAAGTATTGAACTAAGTTCTCAGAATTCAACCGTGAACAAAACAGACAAAAATCATTGCCCTCTGGAAAGTTACATTCTAGCAGAGGAAAACATAGATCATTACGTGTACATGTAACATAAAAAATAAACATAGGACAACATTATAGACCCAGCTTCCCAGGACAGTCTCAATTTACTTACTGTCATAGAATTCCATCCAATTTAATGTATTATAAGATGTTTTATTTTATTTTTATATGCTTTTTTTTTAACAATTTTTGAAAATAATTTTAAATTCACAGGAGTTTGCAAAGGTAATAACGAGAGGGCCTGTGCATCTTTCACCCAGAGGTTAAAACTTCCAAAATTTGAGTATAGTATCAAAATCAGGAATTTGATACAATGTATGTGGATAGCTGTATGTGATTTTATCAACACAGAGACAATTCCTTTATCACAAAGTTCTCCACCCCATTACTCCTTCATATTCACACACATCTAATCCTGTGCAGAATCCCTAAAACCTGGTAGCCACAGATCTGTTTCCCATCACTGTAAGCTCAAAATTTCTAGAATGTTACATATAAAGGGAAGCATTCAGTTTTTGACCATTGAGTTTTTCTTCACTTGGCATGTCTCCCTTGAGATGGTGCAAGTCGTGTTGCACATCAAGAGTTCAGTCCTTTTTAAGAGCTGAGTAATATTGAAAGAGATGGATGTTATGCAATTTATTTGCCATTCACCCATGGAGGTAAGTCGTTTCCAGAATTCAGCTATTACAAATAAAGCTGCTGTGAACATTCATGTACAAATTTTTGTGTGTGCATTCCTCTGGGATAAACATAATTGTTGCCTCCTATGGTAAATCCATGTTAATTTTTACAAGAAACTGCCAGACAACTTTCCCCAGTCACTGTACCATTTTACAATTCTATCAGCAAAGACTGAGAGATTGAGTTTTTCTGGAATCTCACTAGCATTTGATTTTATCACTGTTTTTTGTTTTACCTCTTCTAATGAATATGTAGTGATATCTCTCCCCACCGTTAATTAGGGGAACTTTTCATGTGGTTTTTCATTTGCCAGTGTCACAGCCTAATCAGTAAAATGTTTCTTCATCTATTTTTCTCATTTCTACATGGATTTTTTTTTTTTACAATTAGGTTTTGAAAGCTCTTTATATATTTTACATATGAGTTCTTTGTCAAGTATGTGGTGTACAAATCATTTCTTTCAGGCCTAACTTTGTCCCTTTCATTTTCATAATTGGTAATTTCATAAGACATTTTTTAAATTTTGATACATTTTATTTACTAATTTTTCTTAAATTCTTGTTATGAATCATGTGTTTAATGCCAAGTTTAAAAACTTCTGCCCTAAGCATTAGACTTTTCATCTATGTTATCATCTAAAAGTTTATAATTAGAGATTGGATTAAAGATGGTGGCTGAGTAACAGCTTCCCTGCAACTGGGCACGGCGAGTCTGGGGAGACAAGACTCCAGACATTTCTGGCCGGTGGGATCTGCCTATGATCATCTCTTTGAGGACACAGGGAGCCAGCAGGGGACTTCTGGATCCCAGGAGGAGGACAAAAACAGTGAAAAACTGGCAAGTGGCTGCGTGTGTTTGATCAACCTAATCACGCTGACAACCGTGAGTACAAGCAGCAGTGAGACTGCAGACTGGAAAGGCCTTACCTGTGAACTTTTTTGGTGTTCTTGGACTTGGCGCTCAGTTGAGCTGCCTTGGGGAGAGCTTAGGAAAAGTGTGGAGAACTTTGGGCATTGTCTGGGGC
>CAUYPK010015982.1:0-99917 GCA_963574355.1 Loris lydekkerianus | reverse complement strand
ACACACACACACACACACACACAACCAAAAACAAAGCAGTATATATATGTTGTTGAATATTGTCTGGGCAACACGTGGTCTTCTCGGGTATGAGATGTTAATCACAGTGCTGATACGACTAGAGGCCTCAGCTGATTTCTCAAACCCTGGGTAAACACCCTAAATCTCTCTTCAGCCCTCTTAAAAGGCACTTTAAACTTGTAAACTTGCTGGGCAGAAGCTTTCCCAGGAAAGTGCTTGTTGCTGGAATCACTGCTGAAGTGGCTATCCACTTACCCAGTGTGCCAAAACCGGTCTCACTCTGCCCCTGAGGTTTAGGGCTGCAAGGTAGCTCAGTCTCCACCTTTAGGCTACTCAGTCACTAGGTTACCAGCTCCCGCCAGATTCTTGCTCTGCAACCCTGAGGGCGGAGCTTGCCGGGGCAGTTCTCTCCCAATGGCTCCCTGTGGCCTACAGCCAATCACTATTAGCTCCGTCTGGCTTAGCGACTCAGACTAGGGCCCTAGACAACAGCCAAAGTTCTCTGCACTCCTGCTCAAGCTCTCCCCAAGGCAGTTCAACTGTGTGCCAAGTCCAAAGACACCAAAACAGTTTACAAGTAAGGCCTTTCCGGTTTGCAGTCTTGATGCTACTTTCCTTAGTTGCCGGCGGGTTTAGGCCGATTGAACACACATGACCTCTTGCCAGTTTTCCACTGTTTTTGTCCTCTTCTTGGGGTCCAGAAGTCTCTTGCTGACTCCCTGTATCCTCACAGGGATGATTATAAGCAGATCTCATCAGCGAGAGATGCCTGGAGTCCTATCTCCCCAGACTCACGGTGCCCAGATGCAAGGAAGCTGTTACTCGGCTGCCATCTTGCTCCGGGTCCCCTCCCCCTTTTTTTTTTGAGAGAAAGTCCCACTATGTCACCGTTAGTAGAGAGCTGTGGCATCACAGCAACCTCAAACTCTTGGGCTTAAGCAATTCTTTTGCCTCAGCCTCCCAAGTAGCTGGGACTACAAGTGCCCGCCACAATGCCTGGCTATTTTTTGTTGCAGTTATTGTTTTAGCTGGCCCAGGCTGTGTTCGAACCTGCCAGCTTTGGTGTATGTGGCTGGCACCGTAACCACCTGTGTGCCAAGCCTAAATCAATTAAAATTTTAAAAAATTAAAAATTTACTCAGTCATACCAGCCACATTTGTAAGTGCTCAGTAGCCACATGGCTACCATATTGGATAATGTAGATATAAAATATTTCCCTCATTACAGTAAGTTCTGTCTGACAGTTGGTTTAGAATGCTGGACCATGGTGAAACTGTGTATAAAGTTATACTTCCTTAAATAGTAACTTGTTCAAAGAATAGAAAAAAAGAGCCATAGATGCAAATGATAAGCATAGGTGGCTGAGATATATTCAAGTATTATGAACCTAATAACATGACTGAATTAAAAAGAAAAAAAATGCATAGGATAATTCTCTTCCCTACCAAAGCATTTTAAATTCTTCCTCTACAGGGGTAAAAAGAGCAACAAGTCTCAACTGGCATTAGTCATTTAACTTCATGAGTCAAAATAAAATTTCCTGGGTCAACTTAGCCCTTGTTCCTAAATCCTATAGATCATAAACGTGTTTTGTCATTCTTTTAAGACATTTAAAATTGACTACTTTGTTCTCCTTAAAAAGCAGCCTTCTCTTAACTTTTCTGACATCACATTCAACCTCCTTTCTATTATTCTGGCCACTCCTTAGTCTCCTTTTGGTTTCTTCCTTTGGCTGTCTCCAGCCAGGCCCTTTTCTCTCCTGAGCCAGGAGATTTCATTCACTCTCACAGATTCAAATGAACTTCTGGGATCTGGGTGCAGACTCACACCTACAGTCCTAGCATTGGAAGGCTGAGGCAAGAGGATCACTTGAGCTCAGGAGTTTTAGACCAGCTTGAGCAAGAGCAAGACCCTGTCTTTATAAAAAGCAGTAAAATTAGCCAGACATGATGGCATGTGCCTGTAGTCCCAGCTACTCCAGAGGTTGAGAAAGGATCACTTGAGGCCAGGAGTTTGAAGCTGCAGTGAGCTACAATAACACCACTACACTCTAGCTAGGGTGACAGAGCAAGATGCTGTCTCAAAAAAAAAAGAAAAATTCAGCTAGTCATTATAGATATTTAAATTAAGACCATGATGAGATATCACAATATACCTATTAGAGTAAAAAACAGTGATAACAAAAAGCTAGTGAAGATGTGTAGAGACTAGATCTCTCGTACATTGCTGGCAGGTGTGTAAAATGGCATAGCCATTCTGAAGAACATTTTGGCAGTTTATTTCCAAAACTCAATGTACGGAGCAGCACCTGTGGCTCAGTGAATAAGGCGCCAGCCCTATATACCGAGGGTGGTGGGTTTGAACCTGGCCCCAGCCAAACTGCAACCAAACAATAGTTGGGCATTGTGGCAGGCACCTGTAGTCCCAGCTACTTGGGAGGCTGAGGCAAGAGAGTCGTCTAAGCCCAAAAGCTGGAGGTTGCTGTGAGCTGTGATGCCACAGCACTCTACCAAGGACAACAAAGTGAGACTCTTGTCTTAAAAAGAAAGAAACTCAATATATACTCACCAAAAACCCCAGCAATCACACTCCTGGGCATTTATCCCAGACAAATGAACATAAGTCCATACAAAAACCTGCACCCATATACACAGCAGCTTTATTTGCAATAGCCAAAAATTAGAGATAAGCAAAATGTCTTACAAGTAAATGGTTAAACAATTGTGCATCTGTATTATGGAATCCTATTCAGCAATAAAAAGAAATAGACCATTGATAAAAACAACTTGGATATCCAGAGCATTATGATGAGTGGGGAAAAATGTCAAATTGAAAAGGTCATATACCAGGAGGCACCCGTAGCTCAGTAGGTAGGGTGCCGGCCACATACACCCAAGCAGGTGGGTTCGAACCTGGTCTGAGCCAGCTAAAACAACAATGATAACTGCAACAACAAAAAATAGCCAGGTATTGTGGCAGGCACCTGTGGTGCCAGCTACTTGGGAGGCTGAGGCAAGAGAATCACTTAAGCCTAAGAGTTTGAGGTTGCTGTAAACTATGACACTACCGCACTCCAGTGGGAGACAGCTTGAGACTGTCTAAAAAAAAAAAAAAAAAAAAAAAAAAATATATATATATATATATATATATACACACACATACCACATGATTCCATTTATATAGCATTCTCAAAATGGAAAAATTACAGAGATGGAAAAAGGGTAAGTAGCAGCCAAGGGTCTGTGGCAGTGGAGTAGAAGTGCATGAATGACTACAGAGAGGCAGCATGAGGAAGATCTTTGTAGTGATGAAATAGTTCTGCATCTTGATCGTGGTGGTTATGTGAATCTACACATGATAAAATGGCATACAACTACAAACATTGTACCAAGGTCAATATCCTGGTTTGATTCACTATGGTTTCACAAGACATAATCATTAGAAGAAACTAGGTGGAGGGTAAACAGGACCTCTCTGTACTATCTTTGCAACTTCCTGTTAATTTATAATTATTTAAAAATAAAAAGTTGAAATTAAGAAATGAACTTCTAGGTTATTGGTGGTAATGGTGGGTGGGGTTTCCTTAGATACTGTGAACACTGTTCTCTGCCCTAGCAGTCCAAATGAAGCTAAGGTGAATTTACTGGGATGCACAGTGCTATACTCTGAATGTTTGAGTCTCCTAAAATTGTTATGTGAGACCTAATGCCCAATAAGATGGTGTTAGGAGGTGGGGCCTTTGGGAGGTGATTAGGTCATGAAGGTGGACCCCTCATGAATGGTATTAGTGCCCTTATTAAAGAAGACCCAGAGATCTAGCTTCTTCCACCACCTGAGGACACAGAGAGAAAGCACCTTCTGTGAAGAACAGGCCCTCACCAGACACTGAATTAGTTGGCTGCACCTTGATTGTAGACTTCCCAGCCTCCAGAACTATGAGCAGTAAATTTCTGTTGTTCATAAGCCACCCAGTCTGGGGTGTTTTGTTACAAGACCTCAAGTGAACTAAGACGCACAGAGCCAAGCTTCAGTGTGGCCAGCTGGCAGGTGGATGGCCTACTCAGCTGGGGAAATCCAGAAATTAGTCTGGAGGGTTATCACCATGCTGCCAGCTGTTTGTCCCTACCTTTTCTCTTCTGGTTTTTCTCCCTCCAATCCCAGTGTCCATGTATGCAGAGACCTGTCCAATCAGCTCCTCTCAGTGCAGAGCATCGCATCCCTGCCTGCTCTGTGGCAGATCTGGCCGCTGCTCACTCCTGCTGGACTTAAAGGTCTCTTTGCCTCTGCTGGAAAACATCTGCTCACCTTTTCAGGGATCTATGTTGATTGCCTTTGTTGTAAGTATGGTTTTTCTAATAGGAAAATTTCTTAATTTGTGGTGTACTGATGACATTTCCCTTCATTTCTCTGGTATGGATTTAGGCAATAGGAAAGATAAATACAATTCTTAGTTATTTGCCGTAGCCTATTCTACATTCAAATAACATTCAGCAAGTTCACCAATGGCTTCTATCCTGCTAAAACAGTGGAAATACTTCAGTTCTTGTTTTAAAGGATTTTCTACTGCCTTTGACATAGCTGATGTTACTAGCTTTCTGAGGCCACTGCAACAAATTATCTGGTGGCTTAACATAAGAGAAATTTATTCTCTCATCATTGTGGGGGCCAGGAGTGTAAAGTCAGTTTCATTTAGCCAAAGCTAAGGTGTCAGTAAAGCTGTACTCCCTCTGGAGTTTCTAGAGAAGAATCCATCCTTTGCCTCTTCCCGCTTCTGGTGGCTGTGGGCATTCCTTAGCTGGTAGCCACACCACTCCAGTCTCTGCCTCTGTGGTCACATTGCCACCTCCTCTAATGTGTGTATCAAATATCCCTCTGCCTCTCTACGGACATTTGTGGTGCCATTTAGGGTCCACTTGGGTAATCCAGGATGATCTTCTTATCTCAATATCCTTAACATAATCATATATGCAAAAACTCCCATGTTATAAGAACTAGACATCATTAGGTGGCCATTATTCAGCCTCCTACACTGACCATTGTCATTCTTTCTTGAAACTCCCCACCTATGAATTCTGACACACTGTTCTGCACTCCCATTTTTGTAACTGACAATTGCATCTTGGTTTCCTCTGTGGGCCTTCCTTTTCTGTTCAAGCCCATATTTCCTGGAGGCTATCCCTGGCTTTTCTCTTTAGGACAATTTCATGGACTCCTGTGATTCATAACTCCCCTATCGCTATTTAAACCATCTCTTCCCTAATTATCACTCAGTCTGCAAGGGGTCAACTGTCTGCCCAAAATATCTGTTTGGATCTTCATAAGGTATCTTATACTTTATGGTCTTCCAAAATGGAATTCATGTTCTCCCTCTCTGCCACAAGCAGAAGTGTTAAGTTCTCCCACTGCAAAGCAAACACATACAAAAAGAGATCCACTTAACTGATAAGGGAGGACCTAAGTGTAGAGGGGCCCTGAAGTCCAAAAGGGATCACCCTTTTACTGCCTTCTCCATGGTCTCTCACATGGTCTCACCATCATGTTTCAGTTGTGCAGTGAATGGACAAACAGCCACTGTTAGTAAGCATCACTAAGAGATACATTTTTTTTGCCAAGCCCACAGCAAAGTGAAAATGAAGAGCTCCTTGATCAAAAATTAGTAAGAGTTTCAAGAGTGGCAACAGCTGAGCAATAAGAAAACCACAGGATCCTTCCAAAGGCCAGACCCTGTGTGACTTCCCAGGTAACATATCCTACCTAGGAGTCATTTCTTCTCTCTCTTCCCACTGCCTGGATCCAACCAGCCACCTAGACCTGCCCTGTTTCTCCTCAAATGTCTCCAGATTCTATTCTCTTTTCTCTCTTTTCCACCATTGCCTTAATGCAAGCCCTCATTCCCTCCATCTGTTCTTCCTGCTTCAAGGGTTTTAGATCTTGCAGCTAGAATGAACCATCTAAAACACAAATCTGGTCATGTCACTGCCCAGATTAAAATGCTCCAGTCTCTCCTGAGGTCTCTCCTCATCTCACTAAGTCCCAGGTACTTACTACATACAGTGCACCATGGTGAACTCAGTGTGCTAATATCAAACCTCATTTACAGCATGTGCAGAAAAAACAAAAAAAAGTGCTTTGATAAAGTATTTAAGTTTAAATCGTCACCTATTGCTTGCATTCATTTTGTGATAAACTTTACTGTATTAGGTTAAAGGCTAATTTTGTGCTTTAATAGCAATGTGGAACATAAGCTTCTTTAATTGCTTTTTAAAAGTAATGTACTGCTTAAAGTTGCATTTTTACTAATAAGATTAACATGTATGCTTTTTCTTCAAACATTTAAATTGTTTAGAGCATTGAGTATTTAGTTGCTATCACTTGATTAAAAGAAATTGCCCATTTTAAAAAAAAAGGAAAAAAAATTTCAGATCCCTTCTAGGGCTTACATACGCCATAGTGCAACACACCACTGTGCCCCAGCTGTTGCTGCTACTCCTACCTGTTATGTGGACAATGTATCCTTTGCGCCTCAAGGTTCAACCAGTTATACACAAATATACATACATATGTATGGGTACATAAACATTTGTTTGTATTTGTAACAATTCCTGGCATCTAGTTAGCAGAGTATATATTAGCTATTATTATTATACCAGGAAACCTTGGAATACCAAATTAGACTGAATACTCTTCTTTCATGTTTCCGTAGCATATTGCAACATATCTTACCACATTCTAGGGAAAACATGTCCTCATCTGTCTTCTTCAACAACTAAATTCTAAGTTCTTTGAGACAGGAATCATGTCTTATTCATCTTTTCATCCTAGTGACAAAGTGGTATAGTGTCCTACACATAATAGGCATTCAAAAAAAAATTGGTGTATTCAACTGATCTCCAGTACCTCCCAACCATTTTTTGAAGCCCTGGAGGCATTTCACCAAAAGTATTTTCATCAGATGAGACTCCATTCCTAGGGAAAAAAGGAAAAAGTGTTTTCAGCTACCATGTGAGGCCAGCATGTTTTCTCTCTTATACCTCTAGTATATAACCCCTTAGAGTTCCCCTGTCTTCCCTATGGGTAAACCATTACTGGTGTGTTTCTACAGTGATGTCCCTAAATCTTTCTACCTTGGGCCTGAACCCCACTTGCACTTCCTTGTTCCATACCTTAGTATACATTCTTCCAGGGTACTTCTAAAGAAGTCTGGGGGTCAGGACTGGTGTTGGAAATCTTAGATGTTAATGGCTAGTTCTTTCTAGGAAGTTGGATTGGAACAGGTATTAAAGAGGCCACATCAAAATTTATAAATCTAATTTTAAAATTTGTGACTGCTGGACAGGGTGTCTCCAACGTAATCTGGTCTCTTCTCACTTCTTCTGCTGAAAAGAGTTGGTTTGATTAGAGAGAGGTTCAGCTGAGTGGCGCCTGTGGCTCAAGGAGCAGGACGCCGGGCCCATATACCGGAGGTGGCGGGTTCAAACCCAGCTACAGCCAAAAACTGAAAAAAAAAAAAAAGAGGTTCAGCTGGGCTTATAGCTCACGTCTGTAATCCTAGGCATTTGGGAGGGTGAGGCAAGTGTATTGCCTAAGCTCAAGAGTTGGAGACCTGCCTGAGCAAGAGTGAAGACCCTGTCTCCACTAAAAACAGAAAAACCAACCTGGGGCATTGTGTCAGGCATCTGTAGTCCCAGCTACTGGGGAGGCTGAGGCAAGAGGATCACTTGAAGCCCAAAAGTTTGAGGTTGCTGTGAGCAAGGATGCCATGGCACTACCCAGGGTGACAGAGTGCGACTCTGTCTCAAAAAAAAAAAATCAATCTATCCCAAACAATAAAAAAAACATTGATTTTCTTTTTATGTGCAAATTTTTTTTTCCTATCTATCTTTCCTGAGGATGGTATCTGGGAGGTACTTTGTGGGATAGGATGGAATATAGGGGCCTTACTTTTCCTTCCAAGTGTCCATAGGAGGTTTTAGGAGCTTCTCAATACTGTCATCTGAGAACATACAAAGCAGATGGGATGGTGAATGTGGGTATAGTCCCTTTTTTTTTTTTTTTTTTTTTCTGTGTGCCTTGGGTAGAGTGCGGTGGTGTCCCTGCTCACAGCAACCTCAAATTCGTGGGCTCAGGCAATCCACTTGTCTCAGCCTTCCCAGTAGCTGGGTCTACAGGCGCTGCCACATACCGGGCTACTTTTTCTATTTTTAGTAGAGATGGGTGGTCATTCTTGCTCAGGCTGATCTCTAACTTCCTAGCTCAGGCAATCCACCCGCCTCCACCTCGCAGGTTGCTAGGATTATAGGCGAGAGCCACCACTCCCAGCCAGTACATTCACTCTTGATGAGAGAATGTTATACGCGGTGTACAGTATATTTAGAGTTGGTTTGATGTAAGTTATTTATTTATTTATTGCAGTTTTTGGCTGGGGCTGGGTTTGAACCTGCCACCTCCTACATTTGGGGCCGGCGCCCTACTCCTTTGATCTACAGGTACCGCCCCGATGTAAGTATTTTATATGGAATGGACAAAGAATGGGGAAAAAATAGAGAAGAATATGAAAACTGTGTTAGGGAGGTGGGTATACGGCTGAAATTTTCAGACATTTCTATAACAACAAATCGCATATTTTAACGCCCACCGTGGACAAAGAAGGCGGGAAAGCCACTGCAAAAGCGGGGCTGGAGGCACCGACATGCCAGCTCTTCTCCTACCTCGGTTCCCTTCTGACTCAAGATGTTCAGAAGTGGCATCGGGGCGGGCCGCTTCTTCTTTTTTTTTGAGACCGAGTCTCACTATGTCGCCCTTGGTAGAGTGCTGTAGCGTCACAGCTCACAGTAATCTTCAACTTTTGGGCTTAAGTGATTCTCTTGCCTTAGCCTCCCAAGTAGCTGGGACTACAGGTGCCCGCGACAACGCCCGGCTATTTTTTTGTTGTAGTTGTCATTGTTGTTTGGCAGGCCCGGGCTGGGTTCGAACCCTCCAGCTCTGATTTATGTGGCTGGTGTCCTCGCCGCTGAGCTGCAGGCGCCGAAACACAGCCTCACTTCTTTAAGGGCCGGAACTCTTGCGATGGGTTTCGACACTTTCCAGTCGGTAGTAAAAGCTTAGTGCCCGGGACTCCCGGAAGTTGTTGCACAGTCGTTTCCGGGGTGGTGGAAGGAGTAGCAGGACTCTAAATGGGTCGCAGTCGCAGTCGCTCCCCACGGAGGGGTAAGTTCAGAGGCAATTCGGTGGGTCTGGGGCTCGGTCAGAGGCGCGTGCCTTTTTCCCTTTTGTAGTCAGTAGCAGGACAGGGGAAAGGCAGGCCATTTTCTCCCGAGAAAACGAGCGAGAAGTGGGTGGGGGAGCGAAGAAGTGGGCCCCATGCTCTTCACTCCAGACCCTTGGTTTAAAGGCAGTCTTTTGGGATTTTGCTGTCCTTTCTGAATTGGGGTTTCGCCGACTCTTTGTCAGCCTCCTACAGTAACTTTTATTATACTGTGGCCGGAGGGATGGCGGGCAAGTCAGCTTTTTTGAATCTAGTTCCTATAATTAGTTACAGGGGGTAATGACTTTTAAAAACTGATCAGGAGGCCAGGCGTGTTGGTTCACACCTGTAATCCCAGCACTCTGGGAGGCCAAGGTAGGAGAATGGCTTGAGCTTAGATTCAAGACCAGCCTGGGAAACACAGCCAAACCTCATCTCCACCAAAAAAATTTAAAAATTAGCTGGGTGTAGTGGTGAGCACCTGTAGTCCTAGCTACTCCGGAGGCCAGAACGGGAGTATCGCTTGAGCCCACAAGTTTTGAGGCTGCAGTGAGCTATGACTAAGCCATTGCACTCCAACTTAGGTACTGAGCTACAGGGAGAGACCCTGTCTCAAAACAACAACAACAAAAATGATGTAAGAATTAACGTCATATTCCATAACATTCAGTATGTGATTCTGTCTGGCTTTAGAGGTTTAATATATGTTCGCTTCCTACTTAGTTCATAAATGGAGAAATTGATACTGAGGATAGGATTTTGAGTTCAGGGATCTCACTCATGATGCCTGGCCCTCAGCCCCATAAATGAGGCAGTGCAATGTGAATAACCCTGGACTTCCATCAGGAGATCTAACTTAGACCCCAGTTCTCCCTCTAGTTTTTGTCACCTTCAACTAGTCGAGATACACAATTTTCTTAAAAGTTAATTGAAGTCTTAAGCCACTTATGGCTATGTAACACTTGAAATGAGACTAATATGAACTGAGAAGTGTTGTAAATGTAGAATTCACACTTGATTTCCCATGGAAAAAAAGTAAAATATCTTATGAATAACTTTTTATGCATGTCAAAATAATGATGTTTTGCGTATATTGGGGCAAGGAACATTGTTAAAATTGGTCCCACTTGTTTCATTTATTTTTATTTATTTTTGAGACAGAGTGTTGCCCAGGGTGGAGTGCCGTGATGTCATAGCTCAAGTGATCCTGCCTCAGCCTCCCTAATAGCTGGTCTATAGTCAACTGCCACAACGCCCAGCTATCGTTTATTTTTCTAATATAACTATTAGGAATGACTTGTATTATATTTCTGTTGGATGGTGCAACTCTAGATATTTGGGGTAGTTTTCGAGTCTGAAATTTTTGTGTGTTTAGAACGTAGGCGGTCCCGGTCCACATCCCGGGAGAGAGACCGCAGGCGCCGAGAGAGGTCTCGGTCCCGGGAGAGAGATCGGAGAAGGAGCCGCTCGCGATCTCCACACCGAAGACGCTCCAGGTAAGTTGCAGAAAGTAAGCCGGTAGGTAGCTTTATGCTAAGTCAGAAAGAAACTGGTCGTTGCCCTTCACTTTGTTTTGATTGCATATGGGGATTTACAGTTTCATGAATTTGGGGAAATTAAACCTCGCATTAATGTAAAGCAAAATTCGTCTTGGTTAATAGCTGCCAGTCTATATCATAGAGTGGTCTTGAGGAGTAAAGGAGAAATAATACATGAAAATCACTTAGCATAGTGCTTGGCAAGCGTAAGAAATAACTGTTTTGTATTTTTGTTTGTTTTTTAACGTTTTGGTGATAATTTACTCAAGTATATAATTAAAAATTGATGATCTTGGAAGAACCTTAGAAATGGACTATGATTGTTAATAAGCATCAATTACTGTTGAAGTCAGCCTTCTGTTTGTGTGTAATTGTTAGAAACTTTTTAAAAGTTGCATTTTTCTGCTTCACAAAATAATTTCTACCCCTAGATGTACTGAGTACAACTGATGCAGAGATTAAGCAAGATTAAGCAACTATTTTTAAATTTTTTTGTCAACAGTTAGGCCTTGGCAGTACCTTCTTCCTGGCTCTGCTTTGAGAAATGGACTCCTGGTTCTCTGGAGCCTGGCTTTTTCAGCCTTCACCTTTCAGGAAGGCATGTATGTCTGTGCTTATTTATACAAAGTCCCCATGTATCTAATGTCTTTACTTATAATTACTAGATCTCCAAG
The DNA here is from genome assembly GCA_963574355.1 of Loris lydekkerianus. Taxonomy (NCBI): domain Eukaryota; kingdom Metazoa; phylum Chordata; class Mammalia; order Primates; family Lorisidae; genus Loris; species Loris lydekkerianus. The sequence goes on along the minus strand of CAUYPK010015982.1, from coordinate 88,439 downwards.
ACGACATAGATCCACATCTCCCTCCCCTTCTCGACTGAAAGAAAGAAGAGATGAGGAAAAGAAAGAGACAAAAGAAACAAAGAGTAAAGAACGTCAGATTACTGGTAATGTTATTAGATAAGTAACTGTAGGAAAAGTACAGCCTGCTTTAGATAACTTCAGTCATGATAAAATTGTAAAAGTTTAATTTTTGAACATATACCTATATACTCGAGTATAAGCCGAGTTTTTTCGGCACAAAATTTGTGCCCGAAAAACCTGAACTCGGCACAAATTTTGTGCTGAAAAAACTTGGCTTATACTCGAGTATATACGGTAACTATTAAGTTTTTTATAGTGTTCATTACATATGGTTTTGAGATTTTGTTTTGATTACACCTTAGTGAGTTGCTGGTGCTCCTGATATAATCAGGAAGGGTTGTTAAAAACATGAGAATATTCTATTTTGGAAGTATCTTTGGACCTAGATAGATGGTGTCACATGTCATATATTAAAGGTATTCCTATCTAACGCTCCAAAGACAGCACGTTTTTTCTCACATCATAAGTTACATTTTGTCCAAATTTAAAAAGAATGTTTTCATTAAACTTGTCTTTAGATAATTAGTCTTTTCCTTACTTTATTCTTTTACTTTATTATTATTATTATTTTAGAGACAGGGGTCTTACTATTTTGCCCTGGCTAGTCTCAGACTCTTGGGCTCAAGCAATCCTCTTGCCTCAGTCTGCACCTCCTGAGTAGCTAGGACTGCAGGCACAAGCTACTGAGCCCAGCTTAGCTAACTGTTCTGTGTTAATTCTCTGCTGATGAGGAGGTAGAATGACTATTAGTCTGTTGCCACCTCTCTTTTTATTTACATATATATAAAATGATAGAATTCCAAAAATTATCATTTATTTTTGCAGAGGAAGACTTAGAAGGTAAAACAGAAGAAGAAATAGAAATGATGAAGTTAATGGGATTTGCTGCCTTTGACTCCACAAAAGTAAGTAAAGCATGCAATCAGTTATACATTCTTTCTTATTTTTATTTATTTTTTGTGATAGAGTCTCACTGTGTTGTCCTGAGTGCTGTGGTGTCATAGCTCATGGCAGCCAATTATCTTGCCTCAGTCTCCTGAGTAGCTGGGACTATAGGCACCTGCCACATTGCCTGGCTAGTTTTTCTATTTTTAGTAGAGACAGGGTCTTCCTCTTGCTCAGGCTGGTCTGGAACTCATGAGCTCAAACAACCCACCTGCTTCTGTCTCTCAGAGTGCCAAAATTACAGGCGTAAGCCACCTCATTCAGCCCCAGTTATACATTCTGATTTGAATTAATCCATTATGACTGTCCTATTTTGCCATATTGTTTTCCATTTATTTGGTTTGGTTATAAGGCAATAACTGAATGGCTTTGAGAATACAGAGGAGAAAGCAACAAACTGCCATTGGAATTTAGGGAATATTTACCAGGGATGATGTTTGACTTAAATCTTAAAGGGCAGGTAGGATGATCAGACAAAGAGGAAGAAGATTATTTTGCTTTTCCAAGAAAGAGTTCACTCAGTTGCCCAGACTAGAGTGCTTCGGTGTCATAACTCATATCAGTCTGGGCTCAAGTGATCCTTATCCCTCAGCTTTCTAAGTAGCTGGGACTATAGACGCATGCTACAATGCACAGCTAATTTTTTCTGTTTTTAGTAGAGAGGGTCACTCTTGTTCAGGCTGGTCTTGAATGCCTGAGCTAAGGCAGTTCTCCTGCCTCAGCTTCCCAAGAGTGCTAGGATTACAGACATGAGCTACCTCGACTGGCCAGGAAGATCATTTTAAGTAGAGGGAAAAGCCATAAAAATTCCATGTAGGTGTGAAAGATCATGCTGTATTATGAGAATTTTAAACTCAATGACTGATAAAAAGGTGGTGATGGGCTAGTGACTGTGACTAAAAATAGGGGTAAGAACCAAATCACAAAGAGCTTTTGATGTCCTTAGCCATGTTAAAAAATTTAGAATTGATTCTTTATGAGTTAAGCAGGGAAAGCAATGGTTGTTAAGACCGGGAGTGATACGGTTATGCACGCATTTTAGATGACTTGGGAGTATGGAGTTCCTATGGGAGGTGGGTTAGATTGGAGGCAGGGAGAACCGCTGATTTGTGCAAGTGAAAGAGGATGACGTCTGAATTGAATTGAGAACCACTCAGAAGCACATGGAATGGAAGTGAATAGTCAGTGATGCTTCTGAGGGGTCAGGCTGGGGCGCTTGGGTAATACAGTTCACCCAGAGCAGGATTACAGGAAGGGGAACTGCTGGAGAATGGAAGAACAAAATCCAGCTTCCAGATAAAGATGACACTGGGCACCTGCAAACATGTCTTACAGCCCACAGCAGGGTGAATTGGAGAGTGAATGCTGTCTAATCTTCATCATAACACCTGATAGGTGAGGGAAGAGGTTAGGTGTGGTGGCTCATATCTGTAATCCCAGGACTTTGGGAGGCTGAAGCAAGTGGATCACTTAAGGCCAGGAGTGTGAGACCTAGTGTGGACAACACAGCAAGATCCCATCTCTACACAGAAAAGTTTTTTTGTGTGTGTGTTTTGAGACAGACTTTTACTATGTCACCCTCAGTAGAGTGCTGTGGCATCACAGCAACATCCAACTCTTGGGCTTAAGTGATTCAGCCTCCCAAGTAGCTGGGACTAAGGGCACCTACCATAATGCCTGGCTATTTTTTTTTGTTGTTGTTGTAGTTGTTGTTGTTGTTTGGCAGGCCCGGGCTAGGTTTGAACCTGTCAGTTTGGTGCATGTGGCCAGTGCCCTAACCACTGAGCTATAGGTGCCGTGTCCACAAAAAAGTTTTAAACAGTGGCTCACACCTATAAACCTAGCACTCTGGGAGGCTGAGGTGGGTGACCTCATAACCTTGAGCTCACAGGTTCAAGACTAACCTGAGCAAGAGTTAAAAAAAAAAAAAGAAAGAACTACCTGGGCTTTCTGGCAGGCTCCTGTAGTCCCAGCTACTTGGGGGGCGGAGAAAAGAGAATCTTTGAGCACAGAGTTTGAGGATGCAGTGAGCTGTGATGCCAGGGTACTCTACCGAGGGAGAAAAGTGAATCTCTGTCTCAAAAAATAGCCTAGTGACCCACACCTATAGTCCCAGCTACTTGGGAGTCTGAGGCAGGTGGAACACTTGAGCCCAGGTATTTGAGGTTACAGTGAACTATGATCACACCAGTACACTCCAATCTCTGTGATAAAATGAGATCCTATCTCAAAAAAAAAAAAAAAAAAAAAGAAGGAAATGAGTAAGGGATTGAATAAGAAGGATAGGAGGCGGCAGTTCCATATGCCAAGGGTGGCGGGTTTAAACCCAGCCCTGGCCAAACTGCAACAAAAAAACATCCGGGCGTTGTGGCAAGCTCCTATAGTCCCAGCTACTTGAGAGACTGAGGCAAGAGAATCGTCTAAGCCCAAGAACTGGAGGTTGCTGTGAGCTGTGATGTCATGGCACTCTACCAAGGGCAACAAAGTGAAACTCTGTCTCAAAAAAAAAAAAGGAAGGAGAGAGTAGAAAGAGAGATGGGAGAAAGAAATAGGAAGAAGAGAGAAAGATGGGTATAGGGAGAGGAAATGGAAGAGGGGGAAATGGAAAGAGGGAAGAGTGTATGGGGAAAGAGAATATATTAAGTTATATTAAATATCTTTTCTAGAATTTTTAAGTCTTTTTTTTTTTTTTAAGACAGTGTCTCACTCTGTCGCCCAGGCTATAGTGCAGTAATGTGATCAGAGCTCACTGCAACCTCAAACTCCTATGCTCAAGTGATCCTCCTGCCTCAGCTCCCCAGTAGCTGAGACTACAAGAACACACCACTATGTCCAGCTATTTTTAGTAGAGGTGAGTCTTGTTCTTATTCAGGCTGGTCTCAAACTCATGAGCTCAAGCAATCCAGCTGCCTCAGCCTCCCAGGCATGAGCCGCTGCACCTAGGCAGGCATTTTAAATCTTTTTATTTAGTTTTGCAAATAGAAATTGAGATTTTTGAGAAAAATTGTCAAAAATACTACACTTCCCCTAATCTTATATTCTATTGAGCTGTAATAGAGTTAGATAATCTCAGATGGTATATAAAAAAGTGAGATAATCTCAGATGTATTTGTGTAGGGCTCGCATTTTATTTATTTATTTTCATTTATTTATTTTTTTAAGATAGTCTTTTTAAGTACTTTTTAAGTAAGTAAAGTGCAGTAACATCAGTCATAACTCCCAGCAACCTCAGTCTCTTGTGCTCAAGCAATCCTCTTGCCTCACCCTCCCAAGTAGCTGGGACTACAGGTGCATGTGGCCAGCTCCCTAGCCACTGAGCTGTAGGTGCCCACCACATTCCTGGGCTTGGCCAGGGCTCAATGTTACAAAATGACAGTGTATAATGTAAGGAGAATCCTTAGTCAGGACTGTTTTGAAGTAAGAAAATTAAGAATGTTTTTGCAGGCTTGGTGCCTGTGGCTCAAGCGGCTAAGGCGCCAGCCACGTACACCTGAGCTGGCAGCCCAGGCCCGCCAAACAACAATGATGGCTGCAACTACAAAATAGCCAGGCGTTGTGGCTGACGCCTGTGGTGCCAGCTGCTTGGGAGGCTGAGGCAAGAGAATCGCCTAAGCCCAGGAGTTGGAGGTTGCTGTGAGTTGTGATGCCATGGCACTCTACCCAGGGCAACAGCTTGAGGCTCTGTCTCAAAAAAAAAAGGGTTTTTGCAATGGTTTGTGAGCCCTATTTTAGAATTTAATACAGTTTATGTCTCAACTTTTTTTATTTGAATACTTCAAATCCTGATTTGTTTTTCCAAATAGTATTTTGTAAGTGAAATAGTTTATTAATATATATATATTAAGTAAATAAAAATATCTCAAAACTAAAGCAGCTATCATTTTATTGTTTTTAGAAGAATGGGGAAAGAACATTTTGGAATTTTTTTTTGTTTGTTTGTTTTTTTGTTTTTTACTGTCATCTGATGTTATGTTTGAAGTTGCTATAAGTCAGGTGTAAAGATAGCGCCACCCTTTGCTTTTAAATATAGTTAGTGCTGGGCGACGCCTGTGGCTCAGTGGGTAGGGCACCAGCCACGTGCACTGAGGCTGGGGGGTTTGAACCTGGGCCAGCTAAAACAACAATGACAACTGCAACAAAAAAGATGGCTGGGCGTTGTGGTGGGTGCCTATAGTCCCAGCTACTTGGGAGGCTGAGGCAAGAGAAACCCTTAAGCTCAGGAGTTTGAAGTTGTTGTGAACTATGATGCCATAGCACTCTACCCAGGGTGATAGCTTGAGACTCTGTTTCAAGAAAAAAAAACAAAAAACCATATATATATACATATGTGTGTGTGTGTGTGTGTGTGTGTGTGTGTGTAATTAGTGCTGAAGATGTTTATTTGTAAAGGAAAAATTAGGGAAGAATTTATAGCTTTAATAAAAGTTATGGAATACCATCAGACCAAAAGATGTCAATTGTTTTTAATGACACTTACGAGGATGTTAATTAGTTTATATGCATTGACTTCATGAGTATCAGTTATACTTCATGAGTATCAGTTTGTTTTTTAGTAAAGTATATCTTCTGACATTTATCACTGACCTATTGTGGGGCCGTTTTGTGTGCCAATATAGTCATGTATTTTACCTGCTGTTTATTTTTTTAAGAGGTGAAATTTTGCTAGACTCGAATTTCTGGGCTTACAAGATTCTCCTGCATTAGCCTTCCAAGTACCTAGGACTACAGGCACAAGCCACTGCACCCTGCTTTCCTGTTTTATTCTTCTAATGTAACATTGTTCCAGAAAACCTCAACGTTTGGCATATTTATTAATGGATAATTTTTTGTGCCAGCCAAAATAGTTTTTAAAAGTCTGTAAGCTGGGGCTGTGCATGGTGGCTCACACCTGTTATCTTAGCCCTGTGGGAGGCCAAGGCAGGTGGATTGCTTGAGGTCACAGGTTCGAGACCAGCCTGAGCCAGAGCGAGACCATATTTCTATAAAATAGGTGGACATTGTTGCAGGTACCTATATTCCAAGCTTCTTGGGAGGCTAAGGCAAGAGGATCACTTGAGCCCAAGAGTTTGAGGTTGCCGTGAGCTGTGACACAACAGCACTCTACCAAGGATGACAAAGTTAGACTCTGTCTCAAAAAAAAAATCTGTACGCCTTTAGAAATTGAACTTGATGAAAAGGTTAGCATCATTTACTTTGCTCCAAGGCCAGTCTTTTCTAAGTCATTCCTCCTTCCTATTCTTGGAAGTTCAAAATTATATACTTCAAGTAATTTGTTCAATATGCTCATCTCCAAAATAGGTATAAACAAGAATAGAAAAATAAGTACAAATATATTTATTTTAGTTCACCTTTGCATTCCTTTAGGCCTATGGGTCAGAACAAGTTTTTTGCCTTAGTGCAGATAGCTGATAAGTACACTAGATAGGCTAAAACTTGCATGAGTGTAGCCTATCTATTATTATGGGGGAGAGAAGGAGTTAGGGGTTGGTGTGTCATGACATCAGCTAGTGATGTTCACTAAGAGTCATGTTCTGAACACCTGTGGGTGCAGTGACCTAAAATGGGAGAGTGTATAGGCCACTCTTAGACATATGCTTCCATCAAAAAGTTTAAGTCTCATAGGAGAAATTATATCATTAAATATATAATGATAATACAGGGTAGAAAATGGAGGGTGTTGTACACTTCCTGGCAACTGGAGCATTTGAACTGGGCCTTGAATGATGGATAAGAACAGGGAGGTAAAGATTGGATGGAGCCAGAGAAGGCAATTCATCCCTGAGGAACAGCACAGGAGCAAGTGGGTGAGTTGACTTGGTGAGACCGGAAGACCATACAAAACCATGTGTGGTGGCTCATGCCTGTAATTCTAGCACTCCGAGAGGTGGAAGTAGATTTCCTTGCGCTCAGGAGTTCAAGACCAGCCTGAGCAAGAGCAAGACCCCCGTCTCTACTAAAAATAGAAAAATTTAGCCAGGTATGGTGGCAGGCCCCTGTAGTCCCAGCTGCTCGGGAGACTGAGGCAGGAGGATCCCTTGAACCCAAGAGTTTGAGGTTGCTCTGAGCTAGGCTGATGCCGTAGCACTGTAGCCTGAACAACAGAGTGATACAAAAGAAGACCTACACAGGAATGGGTGAAAAAAGAGGGTAGGTGCCACATTCAGAAGGGCCAAAATGGAAGTAACACATAACAACCTAAGGTTAATGTCTTGTGCTGTGTTCTGATTCTTAATTTAAAGATCAAAGTTGTAAGGCCTATGCAAGAAATGAAATTTAGATGAATGGCTATATTCGAGCTGTGATTTGAGACTATTATGAGCTAAGGTTGTAAGTTAAATTTTATGTGAATGTGAATTTGGGGAGAGATAATAGCCACAACTTTTATGTGGTTTTAAAGGATTATTTGACCAAAAAAGGTTGGGATCTGCTATCATACTTCCTGGCATGCCTTGCACATAACATATATAACATGAATATTTATATGTTGGTTTGACTATTAATTGTTTACGTGTAACTATAAAACTGAGCAGAGTTCTAATGCTTGGGAATTCATGGGATATCCCCAGAATCTGAAAATTCTCCCTCCGTCATGGAACTGTCTTTTTCTTAAATGGATCTTGCCATCTAAATGGGTCTGCAGGATCCAGCTCTTTGATCCAGGCATTTAATGTGTATCCTTCCTGGGGTTTTTTGTGTCTTCTCTTCAGGGAAAGAAGGTGGATGGCTCTGTAAATGCCTATGCCATAAATGTGTCTCAGAAGAGGAAGTACAGGTATGTGTAGCTCCATTGTGGTGTTTGAACTAATGAAATCCTGCTGAGAAACTAATTTTATTAGGGGGTAATCATGTTTGAAGTATAGCAGTTTCCCATACTGTTCCTTGTTTTAATGAAGTATTCTCTCCATTGCTAATATTCTGGTGTGTTAAAATCGTTTTCCCATTTACATTTGCGCTAACAGCTATTATTAGGACATTTGTCTTAAATATTTTAGGACTGTAGATAGTAATTTCCTCAAAACTGCAGCATTTTAAGTCTGTGGACTTTGATTTTACTATAATTATTCATTTAAATAGATCTCTCCTGAGCTATTTACCTAGATTGATTGTGACAAGATTTTAACTGTAAATATATTTCTCTGTTAAGTATAGTCATATTTCATTTGTACCATAGATTTGGAACAAACCATTCCGTACTTGAATCTCACTGAATTCTTTTTTTCTGGGGAGTGGGGGTGGGATAACGACAGAGTCTCATTCTGTCGCCTTTGGTAGAGTACCATGGCATCACAGCTCACAGCAACCTCAAACTCTTGGGCTTAAGTGATTTTCTTGCCTCAGCCGCCCAAGTAGCTGGGACTACAGCTGCCTGCCACAATGCCCAGCTATATTTTGTTGTTGTTGTTGTCATTGTTGTTCAGCAGGCTCAGGCCAGATTCGAACCCACCAACCCCTGTGCATATGGCCAACGCCCCTGAATTCTTAATCAAAAAGACAAGACATTTTCAAACACTAATAAAAGACTTAATATTCCTGGGCGGTGCCTGTGGCTCAAAGGAGTAGGGTGCCAGCCCCATATGCCAGAGGTGGTGGGTTCAAACCCAGCCCTGGCCAGAAACTCAAAAAAAAAAAAAAAAAAGACAATATTCCAATTAATGTGGACTGTTTATAAGGGGATTTGAGATTGCTGTAAGTTAAGGTACTAGAATTATCTTGAACAGTCTTTTGTAAAATAACCTTCTAATAGAGACATATGAGGACAGTTATTACAGTGTATAACTGCATTTGCTCCATAGAGGCCTATTTTGTAACTCCTCTATTTCCAAACTACATGTTTAGTGTTGCCTAAAATACATAAGGATTTTCGGTTTATTTTCTGAAATAATTTTTAAGAAATTTAATTAAATAAATTTCTTATTTTCTTAAAATAATTTTAAAGAAATTTACTTCTGGCATTTGTAATTTAAAGAAATCTGAAAGGCTTTGGCTTATTTTGAAAGTAGAACAATTTCTTAATATGTGTTAAATAATCTTGCCTAGTTTTCTACCCTATATTTGCCATTTAAAGATGGTTTATAGGTTTAATCTCTGAAGCATGTCTTTTTTTATAAGAGGAGTCCAAAACTTTTTTAAATAAACAATGAATTTTCTCTTCTTATAGGCAGTACATGAATCGAAAAGGTGGATTCAACAGACCTTTGGATTTCATTGCATGAGAATTGAAATGTTGAAGAATGATATTTTTCCCCCTTATCTTGGTCAGAGAAAGGATTTTGTATTTTGTTCTTTAGTATGCATCAAAACAGGATCTCATTCTCCTTATAAAGTAAGAAAATCTTATTTATGATGCACATGGTTCACTTACTTTGCCTGAAAAGAAGAAAGGTTAAATATCACATTTTTTTCTTTTAGGAAATGTTTGTGGCAATCATCAGTCCCATTTTGTTTGTCCTTATTCCTGTGGAAGCTGTATGTGTTTTCTTCTTGGATGCTCATTAGGACTTATAAAAAAACATGAAAGTAATTTGGATGTAAGTTCTCTAATAAAGGAATATTTCTACCCTTTTATATTTGATATTTTTGTTACTAGGAGAAAGAATCTCCCTAGACATTTTCATTTTTGCACACATAGATTTAGGGGTCTGATTCTTAGTAATGTAAGAATTGGAAGAATGAAAAAGTGTAACTTCAGATTTTTGTATCTTCTATGTTTTTTCCCCCAAATACCATTTATTATTTTCAACTCAATTATAAAAGCAATACATTGTTATTATATAAGAAAAAAAGCTTGGGAGAAACCAAAACTTAAAAGAGAAGCCAAAACTTACCATATCCTAATCTGTTCCCGGAAATGATTAGTGTTAATGTTTTGGTATATGTCTTTCCAGGTTCCTGTGGGTATAGATGCTCACCCAAGTTTCTTAGCCACTGGGTAAAATAATGGTACCGTTTGGGTTTATTTTTGTTTAGCTTCTAAGGTGGATGATATTTTTTTAAAGATATATTATTAGTCACCAGTATTTCTTTTGTGAAATGCTAATTCCAAAGCATGGATTTATTTGTCTTTTGGCAAGCTTTTCTTTTTCCCATTTAAAAAAAAGCTGTTTTTATATTGAAGATGATAACCATCAGCCATTCTGTTTAATATCTTGTTGATATTTGAGTCACTGGCTAGATTTTACATTTTATTTTTCTGAGTAAGTACTATAAACACATGGTACACAATTCAGGTGGTACAGAGGTGATAAGTTAATTGTATATCCTTTAGAGACATTCCATACATACATGATTATTTTTATTTATATATTTTTATTCAAATAGAAGCAAACTGTACTCACTCTGTTCTGCACCTAGCCTTTGTTCACTTAGTTTTAAGATTTTTTTTTTTTTTTCTTTGAGATAGAGCCTCAAGTTGTCGCTCTGGGTAGAGTGCTATGACATCACAGCTCACAGCAACCTCTAACTCCTGGGCTTAAGCGATTTTCTTGCCTCAGCCTTCCAAGTAGCTGGGACTACAAGCACCAGCCACAACGCCCAGCTATTTTTTGGTTGTAATTGTCTTTGTTGTTTGGCAGGCCCAGGCTGGATTTGAACCCGCCAGCTCTGGTGTATGTGGCTGGCACCTGGGCCACTCGAGCTACAGGCACCGATCCATTAAGATTATTTTTTATCAGTACTTATAAAACTAGTTTTTTTTTAAAGAGCTGCTTAATAGTTCGTTATAAGATAGACCATAATATATTTAACTAATGCCCTATTGATGGATGTTTATTTCTGATCTTTTGCTACTTTAAACAATTCTATAATGTATATACATGATTTTACAAGTCCTTATCTAGATTTTAAAATCTTTATTGCATCTGAAAGTTAACCATCTATTATAGTGGGCAATTTGGGTGTTTCTGTTTTTGTTTTTTCTGAGGCAGTCTTGCTCTGTTTTCCTGTGTAGAGTGCAGCGGCATCCTTATAGCTCACTACCCCCTCAAACTCCAGGGCTCAAGTGATCCTCCTTCCTTAGACTTCCGAGTAGCTGGCACTACAGGTACACACCATTGTACCCTACTAATTTGTATATTTTTAGTAGATACAGTATCACTCTTGCTCAAGCTGGTCTGGAACTCCTGAGGTCAAGCAATCCTCCCACCTCAGCCTCCCAGAGTGCAAGAATTATAGGCATGAGCCACCACATCCTGCCCCTTACTATTGTTCTTTAACAGCTTTCTTAGCAAGTTAGTTCCTTATAAAGAAAATAATAGTAATATTATTGAATTCTACAATGTACATAGCACCTCGATTCACTTAACGCCTATGAGATAGAGTAGGTACTATTTTCTTTGGTTGTTTTTTTTTTTTAAACTGTTTCCTGTTTAGCAGATAGAGCAGGTACTATTATGTCCCATTTCCCAAATGAGAAAGTTGATGCTATTCAGACAATAAGGGCAGAAACTATTGATGTTTATACTACCTACTGTCTTCAGTGCTTTAAACATTTGAATGCTTTACATCACTTACACAGCTCCTTTGTATAGGCATCACAACCCCAAGCAGTTGGATTATTTTGCTTGGACTTTTTCTCAACCAAACTAAATAGTCCCTCATGCCTCTAGCCACTAAAATACTATGTATCCAAATTATTGATGACAAGGACTGTTCCTGACCATTTTTTGGCTACCTAAAGAAAAAAAAAAAAAAAACTTAATTATTGTTATTTTAATAGGGAAGCTATATCTTCTAGGATTAAAATAATATACTCCAATGGCCCAAACCAAATTGTATGTTCTTAGATTGTCATTTTTTTATTGCCGGGGGGGGGGGGTGTCCTTCTGGTAAAACAGAAAACCTGTAGACAAATTCTAAAACACCTATAACATAGATTGTCTTTCTTTTCTTATTATCGGTGTAGTGTTGGTATAGATTTGATTTGAAATCCTTAAGACAGCATATTTTGGATAACCGGTAGGTCAGTATGTTGTCCATGAGCTAACAGTGAAGAACTGGAAACCTGCAAAAATCCAGAGAGAAGATACCTTTAATCGTAGAAGTCTTGGTTTGAAGTCTTTTATGCATTAGATCATCTGATTCTGGAAGAATAACAACGGTGGAGCATCTTCTGCCTCACAGAGGACATAAATTGTGCCCTATCTTCTGTTTGCAAGTGTCTAATGTTAGAGCGCTCCAGAGTTGGGTCAGTGCTTGGACTCTTCAGTCTCTGCCTTGGTGAGTCATCCATTCGAGTAGTGTCAAACACCTTTTGCCCTGGCTCTCAAATGTATACTTTCAGCCTGACCATTTTGTTGAATCATAGTCTGGTATGTACAACTAGATTATTAGGCTTCTCAAATTTAAGATTAACTAATGCTTATTTGCCTGCTCAGTCTTCTCTGAGGCCTCTCCTTCTAAGTACACGACCCTTTCATTCTGTTACTCACAGCAAAATCTTTGGGGTCATTCTTGACTCCTGTCTTTCTCTTCCATGCCTCATATCATCATACAGAAGATGTTTTTGACTCTAACCTAAGAGTGTGTTTTGAATTTGTCTACTTTGGATTTTTTTCTTTTCTTTTTTCATTGTTTTAAATTCAGTCCAATGAATCTGACCACTTTTCACCACCTCCACTAGTCTAAGCCATTTCTCTTGTTTGGGCTACTGCAACCTCCTAACTTGTCTCCTTCCTGTTCTTGCTGCTTTTTTATTCTTCACCCAGCAGCAGAGATTAACCTTTTAAAATGTACATCAGGTCACTTTGCTCCTGGATCCTGTGGTTTTCTGTCATTTAGAATAAAATCCAGGGGCGGTGCCTGTGGGTCAGTGGGTAGGGTGCCGGCTTCATATACGGAGGGTGGTGGGTTTGAACCCGGCCCCAGCCAGCTAAAGCAGCAGTGGCAACTGCAACAAAAAGAGCCAGGCATTGTGGTGGGCGCCTGTAAGTCCCAGCTACTCAGGAGGCTGAGGCAAGAGAATCGCTTAAGCCCAAAAGTTGGAGGTGGTTGTGAGCAGTGATGCTACAGTACTCTACTGAGGGTGACAGAGTAAGACTCTGTCTCAAAAAAAAAAGGTAGAATAAAATCCAGTCCTCAGTGAGGTCTATAGGCCTTTTCGTGATCTAGACCCTGGCTTCCCATTGCCTCACCCTCTCATCTACTGCACTAACAGCTAGCCTTCTTGCTGTTCTTTGAAAACAGTTTTGTGTCTATCCTGAGAAACATTTAAAAAATTAAGATAAAATTTATATACCATAAAATTTACCCTTTCAAAGTTTACAGTTTATGGGTTTTGGTTATTATGCATCTGTCATCACTATCTAATTCTAGAATGTTTTCATCACCCCAAAAAAGAAACCCAATATCCACTAATAATCACTCCTTACCCCTCCAACCTCTGGAAACCACTCATGTACCCTCTATCTCTACAGATGTGCCCATTCATTTCATATAAGTGGAGTCATACAGTATGTGCCCTTTTGTCCCTGACTTTTTCACTTAGCATAGTATTTTCAAGGTTCATTTGTTTTTGTAGCATGTATCAGTGCATTTTTTTAACATAGCCAAATATTCTATAGGTATACCACGTTTTTGTTGATATAGTCATATCACATTCATAAGTTGATGAGCATTTAGGTTGTTTTCACTTTGTGACTATTAATAATACTGCATGAACACTAGCATACAAGTTTTTGTATAAACATGTTTTCAGTTCTTTTGAGAATATAGTTAGGAGTCGAATCACTGGGTCACATTGGTAACTCCCTGTTTTACTTTTTGAGGCACACTGTCAAACTATTTTCCAAAGCAGCTGCACTGTTTTACATTCCAACAGACAGCATATGAGAATTTTGGTTTTTCTCCCCAAACCTTGCTTTACTTCTCCTCAAAGCACTTGTCACTCGCTGACTCTGCGTTCACTTATTATTGTCTGGTTCTTCCATTAAATGGCAAGCTCTGAGAAACCAGGCTTTTGTCTCGTTTGCTGCTGTACAACCAGCACCACCACACAGTGCCTGGCACATAATAAAACACTGAGTAAATAGCTGTTGAATTCAGGAGCATACTTCTCTAATCTTTATTCATGTAGCCACTTCCTTTGATTTTCATTTTAGCCTTCAGTTATCAACAAAGAAATGGACAATTTTACTTGCAAAAATTTTAAAATACCACAAAGCTAAATTCCCTTTGAACAGTACCACAATCCTCTTGCCCTTCTTCACTGCTAATCTTTTGTAATGTATCCTTGGTCTAGCATATTTGTATGTAACAGAGTTGGAAATGAGGAAAATACATAGTTTAGGCCTTTTTTAAAATAAAAATATTACAATGCAGGGATCATTTTACCGTCCAATTATTTATTCAACACTGCCTTGGAGATCTTTCCATGCCAGTATATGTAAATCTGCCTTTTAAAAAAACTGCTACATAGTGTTTTGTGTAATATATATACAACAATTTAGCCATTGCCTTATTTTTTTAATCACAAACTATTTTCGAGCGACTAATTTTTGTAAAGCAACATTCTTTAAATTTTTTTATTTTTATTTTTATTTATTTATATATTTTTTGAGACAGAGTCTCACTTTGTTGCCCTGGGGAGAGTATTGTGGCATCATAGTTCATAGCAACCTCCAACTCCTGGGTTCAAACAATCTTCTTGCCTCATTCTACCAAGTAACTGGGACTACACATGGCTGGTTTTTCTATTTTTAGTAGAGGCAGGGTCACTTTTGCTCAGGCTGATCTTGAACTCCTAAGCTCAGGCGATCTACCTGCCTCAGCCTCCTAGAGTGTTAAAATTGCATGCCTGGCTCTTTAAATGTTTTTAAAACATATGATGTTGCATATCATATTAAGTATTCAAAGTAGCCACAAAAAACACTTCCAGTCCTGATTTTTACACTTCAAGGAATAAAATCGATTCTCAAAACCTTATAAAACAAAATGCATTTTAGTGTCATAGTGATCAGTGGGTGTCAAACTCAGTAATAAATAGGGGGTTTTAATTCCTACAGTTACAGGACTTTTTAGACACTTAATGATTATACATATATATGGTAACAGTTGTCCTTCTAGCCACTCTGAGGTACTCACTGAAGCAGCATCTTTTCATCAGAACTCCCATAGCATGTAATAAGCCTGCAAGTCTTTGTGTCTCCATTTTCAAATATGCTTCTCCATTCTGTTGATTTTGATGTATGCCTAAAGATATTAACTTGTCATCTTGTGTTTCTACTAATATACATAACATTTTATTTAAAATTCTGGTCATGGGTGGCGCCTGTGGGATCAGTGAATAGGGCACCAGCCTCATATACCAAGGGTTGCAGGTTTGAACCTGGCCCCAGCCAAACTGCAACAAAAAAATAGCCAGGTGTTGTTGTGGGCGCCTGTAGTCCCAGCTTCTCAGGAGGCTGAGGCAAGAGAATCGCCTAAGCCCAAGAGCTGGAGGTTGTTCTGAGCTGTGACAGCACAGCACTCTACCAAGGGTGACAAAGTGAGACTCTGTCTCTAAAAAAAAAAAAAGAGAGAGAAGAAAGAAAATTCTGGTCATAAAATTTAGATACAAACATTCTAAAATTCCCAACTTTTATTTTTGGGACTGTGTCTTAGAGTTTTCATTTTTTTCTACAGAAGTTGCACTTTCAAGTTTTCTTAATTAAATGGTCAGCATACACATTTGTGTAAAATAACTTAGAAGAAAAAAACCCCAAATTCCCAAACCTTTGCTTTATATTTACTGCTTCATTTCCAGTAGATGGCACCAAATATCCTTTGAAATTCTTTATTATACTAATTCCTAGTTGTTGTTGCTGGCTAATTGATCATTTCTTCCATTGCCAAGGATCAAAAATGGTCCATTCGCTAGTCTAATTCTCTAAGTTTTACATAACTTTTTTTTTGGAGTGTGAGCTAGAAGTGGTGTTGAAATTATTAATTTGTTATCTCTGATTCAGATTTCAACCTTTTCTTATTTTTGTTTTTTAAAAATCATGATTTTTAATCAGGGTGGTTATAGGGGCATCAAAATGATATTGAAATAGGACTAGGTTAAAATAAAGAGTTTAGACTAAGAGAAAAAATAGAAATGTGCCAAATATGAATAATAAAACACAGAAAATATATAAAATTTAAAATGTTAAGGTGATGAAATCAAAGTATTTTTAGTATTATCAGTTTTAGTACTTCTGTAGAATTGAGTTCATTATGATTTTCAAATTTATTTTACAAATACCATGCAATTAAGAAATAACTTTTTAAAACTATCATATCCCCATTCTAATTTCTAATTTTATTATGTGCTTTGTCAAAAACCTTTACCTGCAGTGTTTTCATAAAGATTCAGGTTTTAGATCCAATTGACCATTAAATTTAACCAGAAAATGTGTTTCTTATATATCAAGCATGGTTTAACTACTTATTTATTCTACCTAATGTATTGACTTTAATTGGTTTGTGAATCATTAAAAAAGATGCATTTAAAATTCCCCACCATAATTACATTTACACTTTTGTCTTTCATTTCCCCCAGTTTTTGAATGTGGTTTGTGATTCAATCTGGAAATGTTTCACTGCCTTGCCTTTAGTACAACTACCACTAGGAGGATTGGTAGTTTGAGCTCTGAGTGAGACATAGTGATGTTCAGTTCCATATCACACCTGGATGAATGACAAGGCAAGTCCTTTAGCCCCTCTGAGCCTGTTTCTTCTTGTGCAAACTGTAGATAATTAACCTACCTCACAGGGTTATGTTGAAGATCAGACCTAATGTAGGTATAAGTTAGCTGACACATGGTAAACTATTATCACACATTGGCAACAATAAACTTTTTAAAAAAGAAATGTGTACATGCTTCACTCATTTCTATTCTGAGGAAGCTCAAGAGCTTTATTTCAGCTTCTAAAATTTGAAGGTTTCAGTATATTAACAGTGTAGCTTGGGTATCAAGATAGCCTTCTTTCAAAAATCTCCATAGGTTTAGGGAGCAATCTTTTTTTTTTTTTTTTTTTTTTTTAAGTGGTAAGATAAGATTTTATTAGATAGAAAGGAATACAGAAAGAGTAAAAAGCCCCAGAGCTGCTGGCAAAGGGAACACACAAGTCTGAGTCTCCCAGAGAACAATCTTTAAATGTTAAAGTTTAGTTAGGTATACAAAATCCATTAAGCAATAGGATATTGGCACTGCCCCACGCGCAAACACACTATCTTGAAAAAGAGAGTAGTATTTTGAGTATTTTTATCTAGAATTTAAAGGAAGAGAAAGACGCTAAGAGATTTAGGTCACAGAATCTTGGAGTTTAACGTCATTACGTAGGTACAGGAAGTTTATGAACTTTTAAAAACCCACTCGCATTATAGAGCAATTAATTATGCCGTCTCTTCCCGTGAGATGTTAATGCTGTGTTCTGCGGATCGATTCCAGCGCTTTCTGAGCAGAGGAAAAACGCTGGGCAACAAGCACTTGACAGCGGCCAGGCTTTTCGACTCAGGCCCCAGCCACGTGGCGCCCGCCGGAGCTCTGGACCCACCTGCCCCGCTCCCTCTTCAGGAGGATTCGCAGTGGGGCCCTGGGCCGCCGGAGTTCCGGGGATCCCAGAACCTCCGAGGCCGCGGCCACCAAACCAAAGGCTATGGCCCGGAACCCGAGCAGGGTAGAGCACCCGGGCGACGCGAGGTGCCAGTCTTCCATTCCAGGGACGCCTGGCGGATCCCCAGAAGTTTTCCCCAGAGACGGGTTTTGGCAACAGGTCCTAGGCGGGGCAGGGTGGAGCCGAGCGTGGCAGCTGCGGGTGAATCAGCACCGCCCAACGCCCGGCTGGCCCTACCAACCAATGCTAGACCTGAAGAGGAGTAGCCAGGCCGCCGACCAAGAGCCACTTAGTGCTTGCCGGGCCTGGAGAAAGGTGACATCATCGTAGCTGGGAGGATTCCGAAGGACCTACCAATAGGAGACAGGCAAAGTGGCTTGCTTTTACAGCTCTTGGCCAATACTGACAAAGCAAAAGGGGGCCTGGTTGTCGGTATAGAACCAATGGAAAACAGGGAAGGAGCACGAGGCGGAGTTGCGAATCCTGTCACCAATTGGAAAGAGGGGGTGGATCCCGGGCCTTGTCAAGCGTGACCAACCAGCGAGAGGAGCGGACTTTGGAGGGCGGAGCCCTAATGCCCTACTCCAATCGCACAAGACTAGGGGCGGGGCATTCTTTGGGGTGCCCAATGAGGAACGCAGCCGGAGCGGGCCTGTCAAGAGAAGGGGCTGGGGGCGGGGGGATGGTGAGTCGGGGATAAACACTCAGCGGCGGTGGTGGCTGCTGCTCTGCTCCGGGTTCTGTCACAGTGTCGGCGGTGCCCAGCTCACTGGCCCCCTCCCCCTCCCAGCGAGCGTGGTCGCCAAAGAGGCTCCCTCAGCCCTGCTCCGAGGGGTCCACAGCGGGGCGCGGGTGTCCGACAGCGGCGGCGAGCCCGTGGGCAGTGGGGGTTGGTCCCGTGGCTCCGGCCCCCGGTGCAGAATGGCGGCGGCGGTTCGGATGAACATCCAGATGCTGCTGGAGGCGGCCGACTATCTGGAGCGGCGGGAGAGAGGTGCACGAGGACGGGGAGGGGTCCAGCCCGAGTCGGGACCGGGGGCCCTGAGGGGCCCGGCCTCAGGCCAGGGAGCCCAGCCGCTCCGGGGGTGGTTGGAGGGGCGGAGGGCGCGACCGCGAGCGCTCCCAACCCCTCCGGCTCTGCCCACCCGCGGTCCGAAGGGAGGCCGCTGCTGCCCCAAAAAGCAATGAATGGGGGTGGAAAGGGGGCTGCCGTCCCCCGAGATCCCAAGCGCCGCCCTTCCCTAACCCCTCACGAGTGGGGTGCCCGGGGTCCCCTCAGCCAGTCCTCTCTTGTTTACCGCACCCGGGCTGGTCCGGGCTGGCCCCCAAGTGAGTCCGGCGCCCCCGACTCTATGGCCGAGGACCATCGCCTCCCCTGCCCTCCAGCTCGCGTTGTTTGCCCCGCACCTTCGCCTGAGGCTGGTCCCACTTAACCCACACCAACCTGCTGGACGTTGCCAATGGGAAACCCAGGCTCCGTGAGCCTAGCCACTACTGTGTCTTTCTCAACAATGAGCAGCTGGAATCCTCCTTACACCTGCTCCGAACTGAGGGTATTCACACAATTTAAAAAAAAAAAAAAATCATTGTTTTCAGAATTCCACCTAGCTCCATTTAATTATTTCCACAATATTTTTTAAAAGATAAATGAAAAAGGAAACATTGTGTAGGGGGAAAAGGTATTAAATATTCCGAGCTCATTCATTAACTGGATCCTCCGGTTTTCTAGAAGCTGAACATGGTTATGCCTCCATGTTACCATACAATAACAAGGACAGAGATGCCTTAAAACGGAGGAACAAATCCAAGAAGAATAACAGCAGTAGCAGGTAATTTGATAAATATTTCTCTCTCTCTTCTAGGTCATATTAGAGGTGACACAAACTGCAGAATGTAACTTGCCTCTGTGATTATAGCCCCATAAATACATTAAGTGATGATCATGATTTAGTAATGCACACATGGTCTTAAGCCATTGGAAGAAGCAACCCTTCCGTTTGGGTTGAAAGGACTGAAAAGAAAAATAGAAATATCTTACATTTCTTTATGAACTTTTTAAAATTTAATTTTGCTTTTGGTGCAGAAATCTGTGGAAGCTTCAAGTGAAATTAGCAATAGTGACAATATGTTGCCTTCAGAAGTTGCAGATTCAGAGCAAGTTTTCTGTAATCCAAAATGCTACACATTATCAATTCCTTTTACTTTTCAAGGTGAAGATTTTATAAATAAAGTGTCTGACTTTGGCACATAGTAGTTAGATTTTGTATTTGACATGTAAATTAAATACTGCTATTTGATGATCTAATTTGTCACATTTACTTGTAAGGGTAAAGAGGAGGCATTGAAGTTTAAACATAACCTCTTCAATAATATGAAGATATTAATATGTTGCAACCTTTTCATGTCAGCCTAGCCTCATAGATTGCCTTATTCTTTAGTTCTTAAAAGCTGGAGATTTGGTTGGTGGTCAGTGAAATCACATAACAAAGTCCAATGACTAGTTCCAAGTATATATAAATATTCCCTGGATGCTACTGCCCCTTTTTTCTCCTCTTTGCTCTTAAAATATTAGCTGACTAGGAAGTCTATTTTATTAGATACATTCAATTATACCTTTTATGACAATAGATTAAAATCATTTTGACATTTTCTTCACTGATTTAGAATCCTTATCCCTCCCTCACTCTATGAATAAACTGCAAGTAACTATTTGGGTAACCTCTGTGGCTTAATACAGACCTCTAAAAGCCAGAAAGTTCCCACTTAAATCTAGTACTCACTTGGTCTTGCCGCCTATTCTGTGCTTAATTCACCCCATTGTCCTTAGCATTATTGGTTGGAACCACAGGATGTGAGCAAAGCTCTTGTGCCACGCTTGAATAAAAAGGCACATGAAGGATGAACCTGGTAATTACCTACCTAGTGTACCTTCCTTGTTAGCCAGTGGTTTTGTGCCTGGGTACTACAGCCCTTTATGAAAGATGTTACTACTGACTTACTTTATGCAGTGGTATAAAAACAATTAAGTTTTGTTGTATTTGTTATAGTACTAATTTTTAAAATTTTGTTTGGAAGACCTTTGAGGTCTTTTATTTTCCTGGAAAAGTATAGTCAATTTTTACTTTTATTATTGTCCACTTGTGACATGATTTGAGAGGACTTGTCCATATTGCTAGTCAAGGCTTAATACTTTAACATCTAATTTTTTCCTAAATTTCAGAGGACGATTGTGGGGGATGAGTGGCGTGGTCTCAAAAGATGATTAGGAAAGAGAAATGATAGTTGAGAATTTCAAGCCAAGAAATTCTTCTCTTTATTAACCAGCATTATTCCTGAAAAACGACAGCAAATCCTGACTTTTTTTTTTTTTTTTTTTTTTTTTTGGAAAGCTTTAATACTTCTGTTTGTGTGTTTGTTTTCCTTGAGGAGGGTATGATATCACAGTTGTTTGTATAGTTGATTAATAATGAATTAGTGTAATAAATTCAGTGGTATAAGGATCTCTGAGAGACCATGATTAAACCTGGAGATGGCACCAAACAAACATGAAGCAGGGGCAAGTGATTTTATTTAAGGGTGATCATTTCTTTCGTGTCCTGTTTGGAATGCCCCCTCACCTGGGGAGAAAGTATTCTCAATAGAGAAAGCAGCTTGACCCCTTCATTTGAATCAGCCTTTATATCCACGGCCATGTATGGTCAGAATTTTCAGCTGAGGTGAGGGCTAAGGAGAGATTACTTCTGGTTTACGTAACCCCTGGATAACAGTTTATTCTTATTCATACAGGTTGAAATGCTATGCTCTTTGCTTGTGGAGGCTGGGGGAGTACTTTTCCTTAGACAATACAAAATAAGATTTAGCCACATATCAAAGATCTTGGGAACTGAACAATGCAGATCTCATTCAAGTTCCTCTAGGTGCTTGTTTAAAACAGCCATAATAAAAACAAATGAAATTGTGAATAACGATTGCTTAGGAATCATCCAGAGAACTACTGGAATATAGGAAGATAGAATTTTTTTGCATTCCTATTGATTTTTAGAATTAGTTACCAATTATGTAGAATTAAAATTTAGAGTTTTAAAAAGTGTTTTGTTAAATTAGTAAAGCAGGCTTTGGCACTCATGTGAAAGAGGAAGTTCAAAATTTGCCACCCAGTTTTTATAAGACAGTGGCTATATAGCTAACCCAACACAGGAGTCCTTTTGAAACACAAGGACTTTCCCCATTGCTCAGATACACTGTAGTTTGGCTTGTTATTTTTTTATTAGAGTATATTTTTTAAATGATGAAATTTGACCTTTATCTGTGATTATAAAGTTATCAAATCTTTTTAACAATCACATGGAAAATAGTTTTGACACAAGTTATCTCTATGTTCTTATAATGCTTTAATTAAAAATATAAATGTTTACCTATCAATGGAAGTAGCAAACAGTCTCTGAACTGATCATTTTTGAAAGGCCTGCTTTTTATTAATGACTAATTCAGTTTCAGTAAAGCAAATGCATTTCATTAACACACTAGCCTTTATGTTTAAGACCCCTTTAAAAAATACCATGTGTTCAGTACTCTTAAGTAATCAAATAAAATCTGTAGTTTCTAAAATTCCATTCAAAGTTTGGAAAGAGTTATGCTTCCTATGGAATCTGTTAAAAAGCTTATCTTCGGGATTCAAAACTTTATAAATCTATCAGCTTATCTGTCTCTCCAAAGAATCGAGAAATTGTTGATAAGAGTACCCAGAATGCTGTTACTTTCTACTGTCTCTTCAACCTACTCACTTTCTTCTGCTCTACCTACTGGCCATGGTTCTTGTCTACAGTTAAACAGGGAAATCTTGAGCAGCTGTTGTCATATACTTTCATTGATTTAAAAAAAAATCTGTCAGACTTTGAACTTATTATTCCCAGGTAAAACTAAAATGCCATGTGCTTTAAAGGCAAAGGTTTGAAGTACAGCCGAGATTCTTGCTAACTATGGTATTTTTCTGGCCATTGAAGGAAGTAAACCTTCAAAAAAAAGTGACTGAAGAATGGATAACCAAGTGAATCAGTTTAAAGCTTTTAAGTTAACCATTTTCAAAGTCCACACATCTAGAAAACAAATCTTCTTTAAAACATAAAACCTAAATACTGTCTCATTTTCTCATTTGCTTCTCCTCACAAATAATAACCGATCTTCCAAGGGCCTTGTGGATGAGAAGTTTTAGTGCTGGGTTGGAAATTTCTTATTCCAAGACAACTTCCTCCCGCCACTCAACACCTTTACTCCCCTCGTCCCCCAACTCTGCTGTGAGGGATGCTGTGGTGGTGCCTCCCCCATGTAAATGAGTGGCTGAGCATTCTCAAGGTAGTGTTCCTCCAGAATTGCTGTGAGAATTTATCTCTGAGGCCCAGCAAGGTGTTGATTATGGCCCCACAAAATTTATGATCTGAGCCAGGGATTAAACTCCTGAGCTGGTTGGATTCTAGAGAATTTTCATTAAGGAAGGTCAAGATTCAGCTCCTTTGTAATGTTGGGAGGTTCCTCAAGTTTATTTACAACTGGGGAGGCTTTCTATGAGGAGGATACTTAAGAGTTCACATGGATTGACTTCTTGTAACGTTGTGGAAACCTGTCCATAAAGTCTTAGACTGGACCTTGTCTTCAAGGTGAGCTATAAACTTACTAATAGTATGATTTCACATCTCCTGCATCTTTCATCTGAGGCTCTCTAATCACTTTTACAGTTGCTACCTCATCAATCCACACTTGTTCAGTAGATAATTGGCAATTATTTTAATTTCCATTTTATAGAGGGGTTGACCAGTGATAGGATGGTAAAGAATTTTATTTCTTCCCCAGTACTAGCCAGTGGCACAACTGGACTTCAGATTTCACTTAAACTTCTGCTTTAGCTAGCCTATCATCTTTATGATCAGATTAGAATCACTAGCCAAACCCCCCTCCTGAAATCATTGGTAGCTATTCAACAGTAGCATTGGGGGGAGGTTGTACGTGGCAAGATAATTAAGGGAGTTGAAAGATCAAGGAGGGGGTTGTTTTGCCACTTAAAAACAGTATCCTATAGTCAGACAACTTAGCATAAAATCTCAGTGTATGCTACCCCTAGAAAAAATTGCAGGGGTGGGGAGGGGGTGCCACCTCCACTGTTCTACCCTCAGCCTAAAGAAAGCTTTGTGATATTATATAACCCAAATTCACATTGCACTGTGCAGCTGTTTTTCTCTTTGTATAAATAGACCCCTTTTGTTTCCTTTCTTAAAATGGATTATTTTTCCACTAGAGAATGCATGCCTCTTGGTTTGTCACTTTTTCTTGAACTCTATTTTAGATATTTGCATTTATCTAACTCCCCAACTGGACCAGTTTCTTTAGTAGAGCCCAGCGAATTTTATTCCCTTTCTCCATTTTCTCTCCTACTGTCTTTAGAGAAAGAAGTTAAAATAATTGTGTTGGTGTTGAAGTTGTCCTTTAAGACAAGAATAATCTTGTTCTTATTGTTTCCTCTTTCAGATCAACTCACAATGAAATGGAGAAGAATAGGTGAGTTGGGGATTTTGGAGGTAGAATGTGGGGAGTTTTGATGTAATCTCTGTTCATTACATTGAGGCTTCGTTGCTTTCCCATACACCCTCACTCTGTTGTCCAGCGTGGTCCTGAACTCCTCTGCTCAAGCGATCCTCCTGCCTCAGCCTCCCAAAGTTCTGGGAGAATAGGTACATACCTCCATGCCCAGTTTGGTTGTTCTTCTTGACTATTCCTGCTGGTAGCACCTGATTTAAGAGTTCACACAGGGTCTTCTACATGGCACTGCACATAAATCACAGAAGTAGATGAAGTGCTACAAAGACTAAGACTACACTCCCATCTCTCACCCCCAGCCCACTCCTGAGGAAGGCCTTTATGTGACTCCTCCACAGATCAAAGCATTTTAGCTCATAGGCAATATTTCCACTCTACTGTTCTTAACAACTTACATGCTACTGGATGTAATTGTTAGTGCTTTTGTTTTTTTGTTTTGTTTTGTTTTGAGAGAGAGATTCTCCTCTGTTGTCCCAGGCTAGAGTGCTGTGTCATCACAGCTCACAGCAACCTCAAACTCCTGGGTTCAAGTGAGCCTCTTTCCTCAGTCTCCTGAGTAGCTGGGACTACAGGCACCCACCTCAATGCCCAGCAAGCTTTTCTATTTTTAGTAGAGACAGGGGTCTCACTCTTGCTGGTCTTGCATTCCTGAGCTCAAGCAATCCTCCCACTTCCTCCTTCCAAAGTGCTAAACAGGAGTAAGCCACCATGCCCAGCCAGTAGAGCTGTCTTAAATCATGTGTACACAGAAATACAGGGTGGCTATAAAGTTCGTGTGCAATTTAAATAGTGTGCAACTTAAGTTGCACATGAACTTTATGGCCACCCTGTATATATGCACATGTGTATATATGTATTTGTAGTTTACTTGTGAATGAGAATTTTCAAATTTGAGGCAAATATATGCAAGGCAGAAAGTGGAGACTAGAGGAGGCCTCCACCCTCACTGGGCTCCATCTTGCCACAAATCTGTATGGAATCTCTCTCACCTGGATTGCCTCTTGACGCTTATTTAAATCTTTATTTTTCCAAATCAAGTTTCTTCTCCTTCAGTAAGGTAGCCTAGTCTAGGTTCTCAACTCTGGTTGCACATTAGAATCATTTGCAAAGCTTTTATTTTAATGTATTAAAAACATTTTTATATCACATACATTATACACATCCACTTATATTTTCTTTTTGGTGGGGAAAAGAACAAATATTTCTGTTGATTCTGTGAAATAACTTTTTATTATAGGAAATTTCAAATATGCAAAGGTAAATAATGTCAACAATGCCTATGTATCTATTACCCAGCTTCAATAATTATCAACATTTTGTCAATCTTCTATTAACCAAAATCACTCCTCTCCATGTAGTATTTTAAAGCAAATTTTCTTCTATTTGTAGTAAAGACTTAGAAAACAAAAACAAAATCACTTGCTTTTACGGTGCTGAAAAAAAATTAAAGATAATTCTTTATGGAGCTTTCAAAAAATAAAAAGAAAACAACAACAACAAAAAACTGATGCTTGGGCAGCACCTGTGGCTCAAAGGAGTAGGGCACCAGCCCCATATGCCGGAGGTGGCAGGTTCAAACCCAGCCCCAGCCAAAAACTGCAAAAAAAATAAAAAAGAAACTGATGCTTACTTACACTTCACCCTTAGTAAGTCTGATTTAATTGGTTTGACCTAAGACTCTAGTGTTTTTCAAAAACTCCCCAGGTGATTCTCATGTGCAGCCGTGAGAATTAGACCTGGAACCATTGAGCAGGCCTTGTTTTGGTCTCTGAGTTCCCATCAATTTGAAAAGCAGGCTACCCATCCAAATTGAGTGCTTTCTCAGTGCCCTGCTTGTTTTGTCAGTTGAAAGGGTAGACCAGACCTTTAGCAGGCAGGTGGAATCTTGGAAGAGGGTAAACATTCAGCTTCACTCTACTACAGAGTTTCACGGGTGTATGTAGTGTGTGTGTGGTGAGAGAGAAGGAGAGAGCGAGCGCCTCACTGCACACATGCTTCTCATCCCTTCCTTTTTCATTGCTTTATGATCATGACTGATCATGTTTTAAGTCAGAGCTTCCTTTATGTTTTAGGGATTTACATATCAGGAACAAGAAACTCAAAAGTATCTCCTCCCCAGGTAGAAAGGTAGTCAGTTGTGGCTTCTCTTTGTCATCCTTAGCGGCTCTCTCTTCCTCCTGCCTTTGCAGTGATCTGGGCAAATGGGGCTATTTCTGCTGAAGAGTCTTCTAGTTCCCTCCCTTCTCCCCTACCTTTCTCAGGTATTTATTTTTGTTATTAAAATTTCATCCCTTCAGGTAAAGGCTTTTAGACTTATTACAGCTTCGTGCCTTTCAACCTCTGCAAGAACACCACCGAATGTCGATTGTATTATTTATTTTAGCATCTCGGGATGTTTATTTTCTTTTCACCCTGATTGGAAAACTTGTGCTTGGTACTGGGTATTAATTGAGCATATTAGTTAAATTAATTAATTAATTTATGCTGTGGTATTAAATCAGGGAGGTTCCCATCCCAGAGAAATGTGCAGTTTGTCTAATGAGAAAGACAGAGACAGTTTTAGTTTATAAACTAAGTGCTAAGATTGAAGGATGCACAGGAGTCCAGAAGCCTGACGTTACCACTAGAGAAGCTGCTTCTAATTCAGTTTATTTCCATATGACTTGTCACCTTTAGCTTGTTGAGGGGTTAGTTATCTAATTTTCTTCTTTTCTTTTTTTGGAATTTGGTCTTTTAAGGTGTTAATAATTCTGTAGTCTAGAGCATGTGAACAGAAGGAAAAGACTGTAAGGACTTAATTTAAGCAAGCTTTGGTTGCTGTAGTCCAGGAGAGAAGGTTAAAGTTGTTGGATTCTTCTCCCTTATTAGCGTGGGTGCTTAAGACCTTTAGGGTTTAGAGGTCAGTCAAACAATTGCTCTGCAGTCCGCCTGTTTTATTAGCTGAATCCTATAAAAGAACACCAATCCAATCTCTTCTCGACCTTGTGGCTAAAATCAAGTGTAAAAGAATCCCGCTCTGGCAATTTCTAATAGACTTGAGCCATTTTTACCATAAAACATTACATTAAAAGATTGCAATGGCTCTTAAAAAAAAAAAAAAAAAAAGGGCAGCTTAGAAGAAGAACTTCTAACAATGGGAGTTTTTGATATTGCAGAGTTGATTATGCTTGGGTTAGTTTTCTTAAATAGAAAACTTCCCTGTGGCACTTTAGAGATTCAAAACAGTGTTACTGTATGCTACGAGGACTTCACTGTGAGGATATACTCAATACTAACACTTTTAAGTATCTTGGCATTAGTGGAAAGATGAAAGAAAAGATTTCTAGAATGGTGACAGTGTTATTTTCCACTCTACAGTACAGGTATTGAGCCCCTAAGATACCATGAAGTGGTGCTGGAAGTACAGAGCTAGAAGTTCAGTTTAATGTATTCTAGAGGGGTTTGTCAGTTGCCACATCCTCTGTGTTTTTCTGTATTTTAACTAATTGTCTGGACCTAATCTCCTAACAAAGACTGTTTGAGGGGGTGGGAGGGTGCATGTGGGTTCTTTTCCTTTTTTTTTTTAACTAATAGAAAATTTTGAGAAATATATAAATGCTAAAACTGAAATCATCTATAATTCTAGCAGTCAGAGAAAAGCCAATGGACATTTGAAACATATCTTTCTGATTGTCTTCGAAAATAACTTTAAGGGTGGCGCCCATAGCACAGTGGGTAGGGCGCCAGCCATACACACCGAGGGTGGTGGGCTCAAGCTCAGCCTGGGCCTGCTAAACGACAATGACAACTGCAACAAAAAAAATAACCAGACATTGTGGCGGGCACCTCTAGTCCCAGCTACCTGGGAGGCTGAGGCAAGAGAATCATTTAAGCCCAAGAGTTTGAGATTGCTATGAGCTGTGACCCATGGCACTCTACCAAGGGTGACATAGTGAGACACTGTCTCAAAAAAAAGAAAAGAAAAGAACTTTAAAAATATAGGTTAGTGTATAAAATGAGAAAATTCACAAAAGCATAAAGAATATAAAAATTATGTGTAATAGGCCTTGCTGAGGTTAACAACTGCTGACATTTGTTCTATCTCTATCTAGACTTTTGTGTAAAGGTTGTTTTTTAACTAACATAGGCTCGTGTAGTAATTTCTAGCTTCTTTTCAAGTTGTATAATGAACATTTTCCAATGTCATTAAATCTCCTTTTCCAGTATTGCTTTCAGTGAATGCCCAGTATTCTATCATATGAATGTGTTAATAACTCATATAACCAATCCACTATTTTAGATCCTTCCTGGTGTTTTGCTATTGTAAATAATGCTTCTTTAAACTACCTTGTAGATAAAATCTGTATCTAGCATCATACTTTTTTTTTTTTTTTTTTTTTTAGAGATAGAGTCTCATTTTATCGCCCTTGGTAGAGTGCCATGGCATCACACAGCTCACAGCAACCTCCAGCTCTTGGGCTTAGGCAATTCTTTTACCTCAGCCTCCTGAGTAGCTGGGATTACAGGCACCTGCCACAATACCCAGCTACTTTTTTATTGCAGTTTGGCCCGGGCCGGGTTTGAACCCGCCACCCTTGGTATATGGGGCCGGCACCCTACACACTGAGCCACAGGTGCCACCCCATAATTATTTTTTTAGGATTAGTTTATAGCTGTGGAGTGAATGGTATACATGCTTTCATGGTTTTTGATGTTAATTGTTGAATTGCCCCACCAAGTAGGTTAAAGACAGTATTTTCCTTATTCTGTCACAAGTTTATATTATAACTTGGAGTCTGATAGGTAAAAAACAAAACATAACAAAACAAACCACATTGACAACTTGTTTTAATTTGCATTTCTTTATTTGTAGCACAGTCATGTTGTGTCTCTGTATGTGAATTACCTATTAAATAACCTTTTCCCAATTTTCTACTGAAGAGTTTCTCTTTTTATTTTAAAAAGATTCTAAAAATATAAAGGACATATAAGGATTATATGAAAGATATTGCCCCTTTTCTATCACATAATTATCCAGTTTACCATTTACCTGTATGCAGTCAGTCTTTTCGCGCTGATTCAAGTTGCTGCCTCTGGTGTAGACTTAGTTCTCGTTTATGACTAAGTCTGTTTCTAGACTTCTGGTACATTGATCCATCTTTCCCTCCAGTGCCAACATACAGTGTTTTAATCATTGAGATTTTATGTATTTCAGGATTTAAAAAGCAAATACCCATGCTTCCTTTCATTCTCCTTCTTTTATTTTTTCATACTCTCAGCTAGTTTTGCCAGTGTATTTTTCCTGACAAATTTTATAATCAATCTGTCAACTCCCCATTCCCCGAATTCTTTTGGGATTGATTTTTAAAATTGAAATTGTATAATTCTAATATAAGTTAACCTTAAAAGATTCATGCTTAGTATTTGATCTTTTCATCCAGGTTGTTATGAAGGATATGTGTGTTTTGATTTATTTAGGTCTCTTTTGGGTCTCTAGGCAGTGTTACCAGATAGGTCTTGGATGTTTCTTGTAAAAGGTATTCCTGGGTTTATGTGTTTCTGGATTGTTGTTGGTTTCCTATGTTGGTTAGCTAAATGATTATTGTTGGAATATAGGAAGTATCTTTTATTGTTATGTGCCCTTTAATGATGATAATTGTGCTGTTTCTTTCTCTTAGCTAGAAATTTCCTCTGGATTGAAATGCCTTTCAATAAGCCCTTTAGCAAATGGCGACTGAGTGATGCCTGTAAGCTGCAGCCAGTATGTCAGGAGTCAGGTGCTCAAATGGACTCTTTTTCGAAAGAAAACTCTAGATCTCCTTTAACAGTAGACACCCATTTTTCTGGAATGGTATCTATGCAGGCCTTGCTGGAATCACGCAGCTGGTCTAAAGAGACTACCTCTGCCAGAGTCTTCTGACCCTGTAACAAAAGATCTTTGTGTGTGCTTTGTGGGGAAGACTCAGCAGCCCAAGCTGTTATTTCCATTTGGTGAAACAGTATTTCAGTGGCATCTGGTCTGGCATGAGAAACCATTTTCACTTAGGTCTTCTCTGACAGAATATTCTGACTGATTGCAGGTTCCTATAGTTGTTTCTCTGGGGTTTTGACTTTTCAAACGTTCAAGCTCCTGTATCGGAAGAGCTGGGGCCTGACATTTGCTTTGGGTCTGAGTTGTGGTGTGCATTGCATCACTCTCACTCTGCTTCTGAGCTCCCCTGACCACATTCAGATTTCACTCTAGAATGTGGCAACAAATGCACATTGGGTAAGGGTTGTTATGAAGGAGGGGTGTAAGGATCAGTGTGCAAAACCAGTCTATGTCAATGGTATGTAAGAGCACGCAGATTTGTACCACTAGAATCTATCTTTCCTGTACTATGCCTCCTGGGGAGATGGCACCTGCCCTCAAAAGGACTTGAAGACGCAACATATGCTGGTTATTCGACCAAGTTCCAATCTCCTGGCTGGAACACTGGCTGTACCATCCTACTTTTTGGTCATAGGTGTTAGTAGTCAAATAGTGGGCTAGCCCCAGCAAGTACTAATTCTAATACATATAATTTATATTTAAAAATTAGTTTCTAAGAAGGAAATATTAATGAGGTAAATTTTGTATTTCACGCTTTAATTAAAAAATATTATATCTTCAAAATGTAGCCATTGCGAATTGCTATTTGTGCATTATTCACTGAGTATATTACCATCTTTGTATTTTCTACAAGGGTTTATCAGCAAAGTTGTGAGAAACCTTCCAAACCTGTCAAGGTTCCAGTTAAGTTGGTAAAAGTGCTGCATTTGGCAGTTGTTTATAAAGGGATCATTTTAAGAAAAGAAGAAAAGTACTTTTATCCCCCCCTTAAAGCCTGACTTCTAGTCTTCATTTAGATTTTTTTTTTTTTTTTTAATGCAGTAGGTCTTTGTTCTCAATCCAAAATCTCTTGTAATCTTTAATCACTTTTAGGGAGTAATTTTTTTACCCTTTAAGAAGGTGTGTTTCTTCTTTCTCTATACTTTATACCCCTTTTTTCTTACTATGCAGCTCACATGTACCTATATCTAAAATTACTTTTATTCAACCTACAATTACTGTATAGAATTTATAATACTATTTAATTGGCTAAGTTTATGCCTAAAACAGAAGATAAAATGCTGAAATCTCATAGTTAAATAAGCTACTCTTTCTTCTTTGGCTAACAATCTCAGGCCCAATTTCAATGAAAAACTAGTACTCAATGAAGGTCAAGTATATCATGTTCTTTAAGTAAGGCTTTACTCAAAGAGAAGGAACGTGAATTACCAAAGATACCAGATTCTATTCTTAAGTCAGTGTCTTTAGGTGAATTATTATTTCTAGGTGTCAAGGAGTTAATAAGAAATAGAAAACTCAGCTCAGCGCCCATAGCTCAGTGGTTAGAGCACCAGTTGCATACACCGAGGCAGGCAGGTTCAAACCTGGCTCCAGCCTGCTAAACAACAATGACAACTGCAACAAAAAAATAGCCGAGTGTTGTGGCAGGTGCCTGTAGTCCCAGCTACTTAGGTAGCTGAGGCAAGAGAATCCCTTGATCCCAAGAGTTTGAGGTTGCTATGAGCTGTGATGCCACAGCACTCTACTGAGGGCAACATAGTGAGACTCTGTCTGTCTCAAAAAAAAAAAGAAAAGAAATAGAAAACTCAGCCTCTTCCATTATTTGTTAATGAAAGAAACGCAAGATAGAAACACAAGGTCGGGGGAAGAAGGAGAGGAGTGAATAAATTCATACCTATTGGGTGAAGGGCATATTTATAACTTTGGCTCAATCTTTTGTACAAAAACAAAGTAGGCAAACAAAACATATGTACCCCCTAATATTCAGATATAAATTTAAAAAAATGAAAGAGTATATTAAAACTAAAAATCCCCCAGAAACATAAGGGTTAGATATGTAAGTCCTCACTATACGAATGAATGAATAAATGAATATGAATGAATAAATGAAAGGAAAAGAAGGTTATGATAGGCTATTAAAGCTTGAAAAGTTTGTGAAGAGGTTAAGTTGGACAAAATATTAGTGGGAGCATTAATGTACATAGCTATAATTTAATAAAAAAAATAATAGTGAGAAAGGGAAAAGAAAGGACATATTTGGTAGAGGGAAAAAGGGAGCCCATTCTAGAATTACTTTTTTCTTCTTCATTTTTTTTTTTTACTACAGTATTTATGTTTGAAGGAATCCATTCTAAACATTAAGTGGGAGATGATATTTGTCATGATTTGAAGGTAGCTCAGATAAAGTACTTTGCAATAATTCATTTACATATTTGATCACTCTGCCTTCAAGGTACTTAATATTTAGACAGGGACTCAGTCTAACTCAATATTGTATTCCAGGATGTAGGAAAGTAGCAGGACATAATAATCCTTTGAGAAATGCTAGTGGCATAAATGAATGAATGAACCAAGCGTATGTTTCAAGATCTCCACCTATGAACCTAATTACTTATCTGCCCTCTTAACTGGCTGCTATCCTGTATGCTCTACCCTGATCTTATAATTCTTTTTTGTGCCCTATACTTTGTTGTGAAAATCTGAGAGAGAAAGAGTAGTTACAGTTATACTTTCAATAAGGAGAAGTAATCACTGGTAACAGTGCTTCCCTCACACATCCACATCCCTCATTTTCTTCCACTCCTGGTCTTGACTGTATCTAATTCAGGAAGACCTTTCAGGGTAGCATATTAAATCAGGAGGTATCATCTGCAGATATCACCATATACCTATGATCTTACTCTTTGTTGAATTTATTCCTCAATTTACAATTCTACCAGCCTGAGAGAGAGAGATGGTAGATTCAAGGAAGCTTGATCTGGAGGCAGAAAAAGGAGAGCTACGTTCAGAATTGTCCAAGGGCACAGTGGTTAGCCCAGGTGCCTTCCATCCGTGTCAAAGCTCTGGTAGGAGGTGGTGCCTCAAACAGCCCAGAGCCCTTTCATTAATAACCTCCTTCATGTGGACATTTAGCTTTCCACAATTTGTGGCTGGCAAGAGTTAAGGAAGATTAACAACACAACTATGTGGTATCTGACTGTATTTTATATTTAAATCTTTAATCTGTTTGGAATTTATTTTGATGTTAGCTTCCTCATTCCCTTGCCATTTTCTGAATAATCCCTTCTTTCCACAAGGCTTTACAGTGTTATCTCCTTTATGTGCTAAATTTCTATCTATTCTTAGGTCTGTTTCTGGGGTTTTTATTCTGTCCACTTGATTAGTACTATACCATTTTTAATTATTGAAGCCTTATAATACAATTTAATATCTGGTACAGCACATTCCTCCTCATTATTCTTCTGTTTCAAAAATTTTTGGCAGTGTCTCACACATTTATTCTTTCGAATAAAGTTTAGACTAATTTCTCAATGTTAAAAGGATACTGTTGGGACTTTTTTTCTTGTGGAATTGTGTTAAATTTGAAAACAAACTTGGGGAACATTTTTTACTTTGAGGTTCATATCCAGGAATGGGCTATTGTTTTCCATTTACTTAGATTTTCTCCCGTCCTTCAGCAAAGTTTTATAGTTTTCTTCCCATAGATCCTTCCCAACCCGTTTTTAAGTTTGCTCTTAAATACACCATACTTTCTTCTTGCTATTGTATATGACATATTTTAAGTTCTCGGGATGTTCTTGAATTGCCTGGGTTGGTACATATTTGCCTCTGTTTTTGTTTTCTTTTGGCCACTGCAGTAGAGATGCAGGAGGGAGGCCTGGCACTGCGGAACGCTTGCTCCTGGAGCAGGTGGGCGTGAAGCAGATGCCTCCCTCCCAACCTTGGAATCCTCTGTACCCTGCCTCTATCTTATGTGAGTGGCCATGAAGGAATCTTGTCTTTTGCATTCATTAGCTTTATAAAATTCTTGCCGATTTTTTGCAATGTAAAAAAAATAGTACCTTTAACCGATATCTGTGTTTCTGTAGAAAATGGATGTGATTTGCCATTAATTTAATGACAAAAGATGTCATTTCCTTTAAGGAAGAATTCAGAGAAGTGGATTGATTTCTTTTTTTTTTTTTTTTTTTGAGACAGAATCTCACTCTGTTGCCCCGCCTAGTGTGCAGTGGCATCAACCTAGCTCACAGCAACCTCAAACTCCTGGGCCCAAACAATCCTCCTCAGTAACTGGGACTATAAGCATGTACCATAATGCCTGGGTCTTTTTTTTTTTTTTTTTTTATCTTATTAGAGATGGGGTCTCACTCTTGCTTAGGCTGGTCTCAAATTCCTAAGTTCCAGGAGTCCTCCCACATCAGCCTCCCAGAATGCTAGCATGACAGGTGTGAGCACTGTGTCTAGCCCAGAGAAGTGGATTTTAGGAGATAGCCTCTCTCTGCCCAGAGAGACACTTTTGAGTTTCCTGTTGATCGTGAAAGGAATATTGCAATGCTATAATTGTCTGTGTTTGCTCACACTAATTATCCTTCTACAGAGGAAGCTAAGATTGAAAGAATAGCTGCTCCCATATACTCTGTGTCAGACCCCGACCCAGAGGCTTCCATACTTCGTCTCAGTTAATATGCACAAGGGCCTTCTCAGGTAGGCGTTGTCATCCTTACTCTCCTGATGAGGAGACTGATGCTACAACGAGTTAAGGAATTTGCTCAAGGTCATACAGGGAGTAGTAAGTGGCAAGACTAGGATCCCAAACCTTTACTCTTAATCACTACACTAATATTTGGTTGTATAGGGACTGACAGGTTCAGAATATTTTTTAAAAACTTAAAAGTAAATAAAATGTGGAGTACTTAAAACTTACAGAAGAGAAATTGTATGTAACTTACTTATTACTAGTTATAGGCCACACTTAATTCTGAGCATTACTGATTATAGCTGGGATTGAAGATTGGTTTATGTTACTGTAGACCAAAGGTATAGCACCTCATTCAGAATAATTAAAGCGATCTTTCTGAAGACTCAGCAGGTGAAGTTTATCAAAATTCATGACCTAGCAAAGTTCATAGCAAAGTAGTATAGATCAGTGCTGAAGGAAGAGCCATCAGGGGCAGGGAGCTGGGAGCAACAGAAGGAGGACTGTCTAAAGAAGATTTGCTGGGAGGAGAGCCACATGGAGGGTCAGACTGAGGTGTTAGGTGGCTTCCTGTCAAGGATATGTGGTAAAACCCCAGTTAGTTCCCCAAAGGGAAGTTAGACTTGGTTCAAAATGGGAAACTAGAGCAGGGGAATAGCCAGGACTGAAAAGGAGGAGCTGAGATGGGTGCTTGTTCTGCTTGTTTTGGACTGGAAGCTCCACAGGTGCTCCAGGCTGGCAGAAAGATTCCAGATGCCAGGACTGTGAGAGTGTGAGAGTGTGTATGTCTCAGGGTCAAGGATCCTTGGTGGGAGCTGTTACAGAGAGATCTGTTTGCTTTCTTATCTGGTTCAAAGATTGAATTTCACTACTATATGATAGAATTGAATCTGCTTAATATATTTAATCCCTGTCCTGTGGTTGGCCCAGGCACCAGTGTGGGCATGTGGCTGCAGATGGCGGCATAGGGGCAGGGCAACCATCAGGCTTGAGCAGTGAGGCACTGGAGAAGGCCAGGGAAGACCTCGCCAAAGACAGAGTTGGCTTTGGATGGCTACAAAACTCCGGAAAGATCTCTGGTCTTATTTTCATAGAATAAGATCAGAAAACACTGAACCAGTATTACCCTCAGCTTGGATTAGTCAAATGGCTTATGTCTAGTTTCACAACTAGAAGTGTTCTTTGGAAACCCACATTTGGGTAGTGAAAATTGCATTTTCAGGGCTAGACTCCTGTACAACTAGAAATGACAATGCATCAAAAGATGACTTTATTGTATTTTTATCAGTAGACAAACTTCCTAAAAATTTATATACTCATATCTGTATATAAACCCACATCATGAAAGGACCAACATGATACTGTTCTGAATCATGCAGTCTTTGCAAATAACAAGCAGGTTGAAAATGTCTAAATATAATTTTAATTTTTTGACTTTTTCTTCTAATTTGAAACTAAGAAATAAGTGCAATAACTTTATAAGTGACTGAGTATACATTCTCATAGTGCCTCTAATATCTATTTTCATGGCTCTTTTTTCTCATTTCATCTACAAGACAATACTTTATTCATGGCTCTTTTTGAAGCGTATTACCCAAGGTGAGCAAGTACATTTTATACACAGGTTTTACTTTTTCTCCCCATGCAGTAGGAGGAGGAGCAAACCTCTAATGTGATTCTTTGCTTGTGGCTCTTCCACACAGACAGGTTTTCCGAGCAAGTGGAAGTCTTATAAAATAGTAAAGTACTTGTTCCATTACGTCGTTCTAGCTGAGAAGTGGATACTATACTCCTCAAGCTCGTTGAGGTTTTGTGGGTCCTTGGAGAATCTAGGATTGGTTCCTCATGATCCAAATGTGACAGGAGGCTCAGAAGCAGATGCAGGGGGCTCAGAAGGTTGTCCAATGCAACACTTATTATATCTGCCTTGCGGGAACATCCTGAAGTCTTGGTGGAGAGAGGTCAATATCGTCCATATTCATTCACCTGTCCTGCAGCTTCCTGAAGTTTTTGTTTGTTTGTTTGTTTTTGTCTGCATTCCCAACTTTTGCTATTACACAAAATTCTTAAGAGGAGAAAGAGGCAGACCTAGAGGCACTGCATTTTTTCCCACTTCCTCTACAAGATGGCCTCTCAGGTTCCGGAGAGCTGTGCTCCAGGTAGTCTTGTGGGGCAATGAACATTCATTTAAAATCCTAGGACTTGAGCTCTGCTAAAGGTAAAAAGATGTTGTAGAGATGGACTCTGACCTCTAGAAGCTTAAAGTCTATTTGAATACATGACATAATCCATTCAGCAGACATTTATTAAACGCGTTATGTGTAAGGCACGTGGCAATACAGCAGTGATTAAGCTACTGTCCAGGCTTTCTATAGAGTTTGTGATGAGTGGTAAAATTACAAATGCCAAACAATTCAGCAGTACAGTGAACTCCAATGAGCAGTATAACCAGATAAGTAGTGCTCAGAAAATGGAGAAGGCACAGTGTATTCTCTGGAATGGCTTGGGAAAACTTTAAGGAGGCAGTAGGCTTAAGCAAAACCTCCAAATTTGTCTGTTTCTCATAATCGTGGAATCTGCTATGTTCGAGAATACAACCCAAAACAAGTTTTAATTAAGTATAAATTTCCAAAATTATGGAGACTTTTGTGCTCTGTCTTCTCTGGGTCGCTGTGGCTTCCACCTCATCCACCTCTTCTCCCTCTCCCACTGCGTTTCGTTGTACCAGTCCGACACACTCCACAACGCAAAGTAGAGAAACTATCCCCTCCCGTCTCTGACTGCCTTTCCCCTGCCCAGCTGCCATCATTAGTTTCTTATGTATCATTCTCTTCATTTTTACATGGAGGTAGCATTTGGTACTCACGGTTTGATATCTCGCTTTTCTTCACTTAACAATATATCAGCGAGATCTTTTCTGATAGTGTGTAGAGCATATTCTCATTCTTTTGGTAACTACATAGTATTCCTCTCTGTGGATGTACTGGGATTTGTTTCACCAGTTCTCTACTGGTTGTTTCAATCTGTGCTATTACAAATGAAGCTTCATTTAATAACTATACATAAGCAGATACTTCTCAACTTAGGATGAGGTTACATCCTAATAAGCCCACATAAGTCAAAAATATTGTAAGTTCAGAGTGCACTTAATACCCCAAGTGAAAAACTGTAAGTCAAACCGTCATAAGTCAGAGACTATCTGTACGTCATTCACATGTGTAAATACCATATCCTCAATGATACAGTTACAGTAATTTAGTGGCTTTGAATGAGGTGTCCTACAAAGAAAAGTATAGGTTAAAGGATTCTGACCCTGGCATGTCATTATTTTCTGATTTGGATGTT
Source organism: Loris lydekkerianus (assembly GCA_963574355.1). NCBI lineage: Eukaryota > Metazoa > Chordata > Mammalia > Primates > Lorisidae > Loris > Loris lydekkerianus. The sequence continues at coordinate 50,361 of CAUYPK010015982.1, read as the reverse complement.
CAGTGGGTCATGTTGTAGCCCTGAAACCTGGAGATAGCCTGATACATGTGCCTAATAATAGCAGATATTATTTCCTACCCCACCACTTGTATTACAAATAGACTTAACTTAGAAAACCCTGGATTTTGCTTCTCATTGGTTTTCACCAGAGTTGTCTGGTTTCTAAAGCTGTTTATTTGTGAAGAGGTCATTAGTAGCATTCGCCACCCCTGAGCCTGGGCAGCTTCTTACTCTTTTAGTATTCATTCTTTATGGGATGCCTTCTAGCCTACTGTGAAATTCTCAGGTGCTACTGTCATCTTGTTTTGTAGACGGGCTCATCTACGCTTATGCCTAGAGAAGTTGAAGGGACTGGTGCCCCTTGGGCCAGAATCAAGTCGACACACTACGTTGAGTTTATTAACAAAAGCCAAATTGCACATAAAGGTAAGTGTATCCTTGGGATGCCTCTTCATCTTTACCTTTCCAGTAGGAGTTTGTCTGTTGTTATAAGGGTCAGAAAATGTGTGTCCTATAGACAATCCTCTCCTCTGAACTCCTCTAACATGCTTTGGATATATCACAGCCACCTCAAATACAATGTGTTCAGAACCCAACTGAATATTTCTCACCCTCATGCACCAGAAGTTAAATGGTTTGCTCAGCTCTCCATCAGTTGGACAAGCCAGAAACTCAGAAGAGTCCTTGATAGCAATACATATACAAGCCATCTTTAAGACCTAAATATTTCACAACCTGGTCTACTTCCATCTTTACCCCTCCATCATCTACTGCATTTAATCCTCAGAGGTGTCCCTACATCCCTCTGACCCGCTCTAATCTGCTTACCATGCTTCCCGAGAACAGTCCTGCCAAAGCTCAAATCAACACTGTCAAATATCAACTATGACAAATGCTAAGAGGGAGATTTTTGAGATTCTTCTGTTGCTCAGGATACACTCTGTCACTGGGCCTGTCCCAGGCTTTGCCGGAGCGGGCCCTCCCCTGCCTCTGCAGCACAGTCTTGCTCTGTTCCTCCCCTTCCTCCACCCTTGCTTTCAAGTCCTCCTACTCGTCATGTTGTCTCACCACAGGGCCTTTGTGCTTGCTGACCCCTCTGCTTAGTACACGTCCCTCTCTTCTTCATCTGGTTAGCTACTCATCCTTCACGTCTCAGCACCAGCCTTGCTACCTCTGAAAAGCCTTAACTGACCTTCCTTAGTCCCCTCCTTCTGTGATAGGTGGTCCTGTCATTGGGTGTCTCTCTCTCTCTCAGCACTTGTCATAGTTGATATTTGACAGTGGTTTGCATGCCTCTGGGTTGTCTCCATCTCTAGACCATAGACTTCTCCAGAAAGGGGCCTGGGTCTTTGTTCTCACCTTGTATCCCCAGCACCTCAGTACAGACTTGACCCTCTGTATGCAGACTGCATAGCAAAGAATAGGTGAGTTATATTCGAACTCCCGAGAGCCACAGCCAAGCTCAGTGTTCAGTATGTTTTTACAGTCATATCTTTGTTGGACAAATTTCACTTAATTATGGTCAGTAACCTGCATGCATGACAATTCTGGGAGAAAAAGAACCTCTATTTAAAGCGAAACAGCTACAGTCACGTAATCTCCTTAATTATCTGAAGAATATGAGAAACTAGGGACCAGATTTGTAAAAATGAGTAGTTTATAGAAATGTGCTTTCTAAGCTTTTCTGTTGGGCAAATTGGAATCAGGACATCAAAAAGGACTTTTATTTCCTGTTAACAAACAGAAGTTAATTGATAATTGAGATTTAGCATGACACATAAAAGTGCTTATGTAATTGGGACATGTACTTGAATAAACATGATTTTAAATGGAAGTGTTTTTTAAATTCCCATCACATGTGGTTCTCTAGTTCAGGGAGGTTAGATGCTCAGAGGATCACTACAGACAAGGGACATCAGGTTGGGGGTTGCAGCCTGTAGTTGTTTTTATACCAAAATTAAAGGGTGGCAGGATGCCAGTATGTCAGAGCTCACCCCCAGAATCCTTGTGACAGGACAAGCACCCACAGCGTTGGCAATGCTGAAGAAGTTAGACGAAGCCAGGAGTCACTGGCCAGTCAACTTCCTGTGTCGGAGAGAAGCAGCTTGGCAAGTGACACAGCTTGTCATAAAATGGCTTCTGAGGAAATCTAGGAGATTTCACTGCTAGAAAGGAAGATGCAGGGTCAGTGCCATTTAGAAATCTTGCTGTGGGGTTCAATGACTACCCCCTTTGACTTGCAGAAACTTGAAGATTGTGACAGAAAAGCCATTCACCAAATAGACCAGCTTCAGCGAGAGCAGCGACACCTGAAAAGGCAGCTGGAGAAGCTGGGCATTGAGAGGATCCGGATGGACAGCATCGGCTCCACCGTGTCCTCAGAGCGCTCCGACTCAGACAGGGGTAAGCCTCCCACCCCCCACCTCCCTGTCCTCTCCCACCTGTGCTGCTCACTGGAGGCAAAGCACAGCAGGAACTAAGAACTTGCTTGTAATTTAGAGAAGTTAAGCAGTGTGACCTCCAGTAATAAGTTCCTCTTCCCTGCTAGCGGTTAGATGACAGTGTCCACAGAAGGGTTTCACTGGGGTCAGTTTGATTTTCAGCCTGGGTCTTCTGTGGAATGTCTCCATCAATGTCTGTCTCTCTGGTCCTCCTGCAGAAGAAATTGATGTTGATGTTGATGTGGAGAGCACAGACTATCTCGCAGGGGACCTGGACTGGAGCAGCAGCAGCGTGAGCGATTCTGATGAGCGGGGCAGCATGCAGAGCCTTGGCAGTGACGAGGGCTACTCCAGCGCCAGCATCAAGAGGATAAAGCTGCAAGACAGTCGCAAGGCGTGTCTCAGCCTCTGAGAGCGTGGTGGCTGCAGCTCCTCCCGGAAGTTCTCCCTGTCGGATCTGATTAGGTAGTGTATTGGACCTGCCCGCCACGCCCTTGCACGTAGACTCCAATGTACCACCTTTACCAAAATCACCTTTGTAACCGTTTCCAAGGAAGTGTTTAGGAGTGTGGGTTTCTGATTACATCCACTAGCTTCTCTCTTTCTCTCCATAAAAATTCGTCTCTGAGAGACTGTACATTCCAATCAATTTGAAGGACCCAAGGATTCTTAGGCCGAATACGTGATTTTCCCATCTCAGCAGTTCCCTCTTCTATACTGCCCTCTGTCCTCCACCAGACCAGACCTTTCTTACTGTTTTCTGGCTTACCATGTTACTTGCCTAGGAGGAATGTCCAAGTGTGTCTTGTGCTTAGGAAACTGAAGGAAACAAACTTCTAAAATTGAGATCCTGATCTCAGAACTCCAAAGTAAGCTTTGAAAGCGGCATTTAAGAGCACTTAACCATGGACCTCACCCCCAGTGAGGAAGTCAGGAATACCTCTAGAAAACACACCCTTCCCACACAGCCCATGTGGACGGGAGCAGTATTTCTCACTTTAAAATGGACACCTTGATAGCAAGCATGTCTTTGGGGGTTGCACAGCTTACACAAGTTCCAAATTGTTTGTCCTCACAAACAAAACGGTACAATCTATTTTTGTGCGATATTCTTGGGACCTTGCTGTGTACTGCTATCTCAAGGCACATTTTCCCCTCAAAGTTTGTTAATGCTACTTGTCTCTGGAACATTTTTTTTTCCTACCTCAGAGATAAATGAGATCTCCATTTCCCACTTAACACAAAGTGATTATGCCTCTTTTTTTTTTTTTTTTTTTTCCAAATAAGTGACATTTGGTCCAATTCTAATCTATTTTCCTATTTAACTTTCAGCAATAACTGAGCTTTGGCACTAGCTGAGCTAGTGGCCATCATCAGTGAAAGAAAAAGTCCACATTTCTACTCTCTCTGTTGCAGGTGAACAGGAGGGGATGGTACAGTGTTACTAGAATTCCTCTCCTTAGTGATTATTTTTGGACACACCCAGAAACTTCTCTATGGAGATTTTTGGGTTGATAGTTAAAAAGGCTGATTCTTCTTTTTAGTTATTATTTTTCCCTTAAGTGGTTTCCCACTTTGTAGCATTTTTATTTAAGCTAAAACAGAGCACATGTATATGTACATAAGACACATGAAATCTATAAATACTATTTATTCATTTTATATAAACTAATGTAATGGAAAATAAATTCTTATGACTTTGTGCTTTTATAGATGTTCTAGAAACTTTGTATGTAGGTATCTACAAAATTGGTTCATTCCCCTCAATATTTTTGCATTCATATTTTTGAGGTCTTGATGTTTTCAGCCTCTGGCGAATCTTTTTCATTGAATTTGAACCATTTGTAAAACCTGTGATGCTGAAACAGAGTGTGTCACAAAGTGATGAGAACATTCCTAAAATCCACAGATGCACTGCGACCTAAGGGCTTAATGGCTGACTCGGCAGCGGGCAGCCACCCCGCTCCTCTGTTGGCCTGTGGTCACTAGCATAACACAGCCTCGCAGCTCTCCCCAGCGCCTGCACCTTGCACACAGCTAACGTCAAAGTTCAAACGCATTCTACACGGGAGCTCGTCCTACACATGAAGAGCGATCTCAACAAAGCAAGATTACTTTTGCGGGTTTTTTTTTTTTTTTAATGATTCTTCAATGTATTAAAAATGTTTTCATTGGAAGTAGTGGATTCCAAAATGATTCCAAAGTCATCTGTAATTCTTCTGTTTTTGTTTTGTTCTGTTGTTTTCTTCATTTCAGCTTTGGGGGGGAGGGGCAGGTGACACAAAGGATTTTTTTTTTTTTAATTGTTGGAATCTTTTCCAATAACCAGCTGAAGATTTGCACTGAAATACAATTTGTATGCCTTTTGCATTTTTAAAGCCTGCTTCCTGAATTTAAGCAAAGTGATAGTGTTCAAAGAGCCAGCTCAGCCTGTAACATGTTTGAAAAGATGTATCTGCACTTTGAGGTCCCTTTTGAATGCCATTCGCTAGACCTCTCAAGCATTTTATTTCATTGCTACATCCAAGCGCCTCACAAGTCCACGATGCTGGGTGGCATCAAAAACTCAAGACTTTGGAAAAAGCTTGTGGGCTTGCATTGGGGGTGGGAAGGGAACAAAATGTGTGTACTTCTTTAATTTGGATATAAGGCATCTGAGAGATGCTGTTATTTTCTGTGTTTTAATTGTTGTGCCTTTGAGTTAAACTGCATTTTTGTCTTTTGGTTGAAATATGAGATGTACTGTCCCAATATAAAACAGTAATTATTTGACCTTTGCACTGTTTGTCTGGTCCTTTTCAATTTGATAGCATATAAATGTGGAACTTGATAGATCTCTATATTTTTAATGCACTTGTGATAAACTGACACCAGGGTTAGACATGACTTTCAGAGCTGGAGGTAGACCAAGTCAGCATGCTAGACAGGCTTCTTTCTAACCAAAACTGTAACCTTCAGGACCAGCAAACTCAGCCCAAGGCAGCTAATCCCCTTCCTCATGTGGCTGATCGGCAGCCCTGATTCGCCAATCTGTCCTCTCTCATTCACTGATCCACCAGCGTGACTGCTAAGAGCTATAGGGTCTTTGTGGTTGTTTTGTCTTTTTAAGCAAAATGAAAACCTTTCTATAAGGGTTGTTGGGGGGAGGGGATGGGAAAACATATAAACCCCAGCCTTTAAGACTTTGACAATTGTACGTAAATATAGATGTGTATAAATATAGGCACATGAATATTTTTATGTGAAAGTTGATTTTAAAAAGCTAAAAAGAAATCTAAACTGCACTCTTATTGATATTGTCATAATGCAAGTGGGAAAATAAGAGCAGGTAGTCCCAGTTTAATTTCATGCATTGAGAAAATATATATGTGTGCTTCTGTTAACATCCCTGAAAACACAGCTTTCCACCCCTTGTTGGCTTTGAACGGTGAGCCAAGCACCCAGGGTGTTTTATTTAGGGGGTTTTTGCTAAGCAGAGATCTTGAATTCTTTAAGGTGCTGAGCAACTGCTGGCTCCTTTCTCTAGTCAAGAGCTAATGCTAGGTTAGTGATTCAAAGAGCATCACATTTGTTATCTGGACCTAGATTCTCCCTCTCAACCCAAAGCGAAAATAATATGTGTCAATTCAGAATTGAGCATTAAGCAGGCCCTGATCCTGTAAACGGAGCTTGAGTCCTTTTTGTTTTGTTTTGTTTTGTTTTGTTTTGTTTTGTTTTGTTTTGTTTTGTTTTGTTTTGTTTGAGGTGGGCATTTTCATTTAACCTCTACTTTTTCCAAAACAAAAAACAAAGGGTCCTTATCTGTGTTTCCTCCAGGTCTCTATCCCCACCCCTAAAGCGGCCAAGAGCAAATCCTGGGGTGTGAGAAAAAAGTGTAAACTAGGTAGTATTGTGATGCTCAAAATAACCATCTGGCAATATCTTGGGGCTTGATAATGGATTTTTGTGGACTTTTTTCTTCTTGCCTCTTCTCCATCCTTCAAAGAGAGAACTTATTTTTGAAAAGTGTATATAAACATATGTGTGTGTGCACACGCGTGTATATGTACACAAGAACATATGTACACACACACATACACATTATTAAGGCTTTTATACCATACTGTACAGGCAAGAATACCACTGTCTTTGTGTTTTTTAATCTATGTACTTCCTCAAATCTTGGTCTTTTTTCTTTCTTATTTCCCCAAGTTTCTTTGTCCCTCTTTACCTTCCCTGTGTGTTGAACACCCACCATAAAAGGCTAAAGGCAATTTCCTGCATGTCAATCTATTGTTTTTCTATGTCTGACTGATGCAGCATGTTTAGGTAGCTGGCTACTCCTGATTTTAAGATGCTTCCTGAGAGAAGACAACTCAAAGATGAGATGGTTTTTCTTATTCTACATGATCAGATCGCTGTAAACTGTAGGAAGTTTTGTTTTCAAAGATACTGGGTTAAGGGGTGGGGTGCAAGATGTGATTGATCATGATTCTTTCATTATCAATATTTATTACATGGATGATTTTCTTGTATTCTGAAAGAAGGAATAATTGGCACTGCTACATTCAGCTATTGAATGGCTGAAGAAATGGAGCATCTTTGTCTTCTCTCAAAATCATAAAATGAGAATCAGTAACACAACCAATTCTAAGATTTATCTAGATTTTAGATTTTGATTTCTTATTCTATCTTGGTGTGGTAGTGGGCCGAGGGGTGATTCTTCATTTTAGCTTTCACCTGAGAACCAAACTTGCCTTTACCGCTTGTCCCTAGAATTGGTGCTCTTGGAACGTTGCTGTTAGCCATCAGTTTGGGGGGCCATCTTCCTAATGGCAAACACAGCCTAAACAGGGGAGCAGCAGATGAAAGAGTGTGAAATTCTGTTTCCAGATGTCTATTTCTTTATGTAAATAATGACGCCAATGTAAATCCTGTGTCAAGACCATAGAGAATGGTGCTTTTTCTACAGTTAGCACATGCATTTTTAGAAACTACTATATGTTTTAGAGAATCTTTGCTGTGTATATGTAAACTTCTGTATTGTTCAACTGTTAACAAATAATAAATTATTTCATTATTAAAGAAATTTTGGTCTTCATGATGTTTACACCCAGTTTACCTTTCGTGGTTTTTCTTACAGGACTAAGTTAATAAAATTGTTTGTTTTCTTTTTTTTTTTATTTTTTGATAGAGTCTTGCCCTGTCACCTGAGCCAGAATGCAGTGGTGTTATCCATCATAGCTTGCTGCAAACTCAAATCCTGGGCTCAAGTGATCCTCCTGCCTTAGCATCCTGAGGAGCTGGGACTGCCGTCATGGACCACGCCCAGCTAATTTTTCTGTTTTTTGGTATTTTTTTTAAGAGACAGAGTCTCACTTTATTGCCCTCAGTAGAGTGCTGTGGCATCACAGCTCACAGCAACCTCCAGCTCCTGAGCTTAGGTGATCCTCTTGCCTCAGCTTCCTGAGTAGCTGGGACTATAGGCACCCACCACAACGCCAAGCTATTTTTTGTTGCAGCTTGGCTAGGGCCAGGTTCAAAGCCGCCACCCTTGGTATATGGGGCCGGCACCCTACCCACTGAGCCACAGGCACTACCCTAATTTTTCTGTTTTTAGTAGACACAGGATCTTATTCTTGCTCCAACTGGTCTCGAACTCTTGGCTTCAAACAATCCTCCTGTCTTGGCCTTAAAGAGTAATAGAATTAAGGTGTGCGATACTGCACCTGGCCATTTTTTTTTTCAAGGCAGCATCTTACTCTGTTTCCCTGGGTAGAGTACCATGGGGCCTTAGCTCATAGCAACCTCAAACTCTTGGGCTCAAGTGATCCTCTTGCCTCAGCCTCCTGAGTAGCTGGGACTACAGGCACCACCACAATGCCTGGCTAGTTTTTCTATTTTTAGTAGAGATAGGGTCTTGCTCTTGCTCAGGCTGGTCTCAAACTCTTGAGCTCCACCCACTTTGGACTCCCAGAGTGCTAGGATTATAAGCATGAGCCACAGCACCTGGCCCCTTTTCTCTTAATTTCATGAAAAATTCTCTAGCAAAAAGTTTTCAGCCTTTAACTTCTATAATAAGAACTTAGACTGTGTGGCTCCAGTTGAGCCCATTTGTTGATCAGAATTAGCCCCAGTCCCATCCCCTCCCCTGCTGAGTCCACCTGTCTGCACATTTCGCCCACTCATTTGCTCGCTCTCAGCTGACTCGCCCTTCATCAGGGAGACTCTGATGATGCAGGCCAAGTGCTTGGGTTGCAGCCACCACCAAGACTTTCCTTCCTGTTTTTGACCAACCCATAGTCTGGTGGGAAAGATACGAGCACAATTTAATGCAAAGCAATTCGTTGTGGAATAAAGTTGTAAAGTGAAAAATCACAGAGCTGGTGCATTTGAACTGGGCCCTGGAGGAAGAGTGAGTTTGCTGGGAGGAAACATCGGCAGAAAAGAAAACATCTTGCACAATGAGCCAGGTGTTCAGGACAGGGACCAGCTCTGGGGCTAGGTGTGGCCCAGAGGCTGGGACGTAGGTGTACCAGGCACACATGGGGAAAAGACTACTGAGTTGCGCCACTCACTGAGAGGAGAGAGGCACCTGGGTTAGGATGTAGGTCTTTTATGTGTTACCCGGTGGTTAATTTACATTTACCTGTTCATTAAGCAAACAGGGACTGAGGGCCTGCTCTGTGTCAGGCTGTCTCAGAGGTGAGGACATAGCAATGAATGAAACCCACAAAAAGTCCTGCCCTCTTGGTTTGGTGCTTCCTCTGTAGTGTGTGTGTGAGCTCAAGTCCTCACCTGGGTGCTGGCTGAGTGCAGCACATCCTCCTTTGTTCCCACTCCCCGGGGAGAGTGCTTGTTTAGAGAAGAAGGAAAAAGATACCTTTCTCAGTGACTAGTGACTTTTTATTCTAAAAGCCACTTACAATTTTTGAAAGGTTTTTCTGATGCCCTAGAAGGTAACTGTAATGGCATTTACTCTGCAGGTCTAATGAAAAAGGAACTTTCTGGTATTTCCACTTAGGAAAAGTGGCCTGGATCATCTGCTTTCTCCAAAAAGTAGGGGCCCCTTGTTTACTGTGGTTAAGGAGAGGAAGCTTTGAACTGTAGATAATTATACAGACAGCTTTCGCATAAAGATAGCCTCCCCCTCACAATGACAAATCTTATTTCCAAAGTTTTCCGACTGTGTACACAGTAGCCCCATAAAAAAGTGTCTTTGTTATGCTGCTTGGGCCATGTGATAATATCAGAAAGCGTACTAAGTGCCGGGTGCCCTACTGTAGGGCCTTGGCGAATCTTCATGCTAGGAGGTGACCACTATCATTATCTCCCTTTAACAAATGAGGAACTGAGCACGAGAGAGGTGGGACATTTTGCACCAAGTCTACAGAGCTGGTGAGGACTGGGACCAGGAACCTCAGCAGTGTGACTCAAGCCCCACACTCCCTTGCCTCGATTCTTAGAAGAGCTATGTTACATTTCATCAGTTTTCCATATATAGCATCTTTTCCTTTTTAAGTCTTTGAATAAGGCTGTTTTCTATGGTGGGGGTCTTAGATTCCAGAGAGTGGAGCAGAAAATGGGAAACGCATAAGACTATTACTGCTATTGTCTCCCATAATTTTTTTTTTTTTTTTTTTTTTTTTTGATACAGAGCCTTAAGCTATCGCCCTGGGTAGAGTGCCGAGGTGTCACAGCTCGCAGCAACCTCTGACTCCTGGGCTTAAGCCATTCTCTTGCCTCAGCCTCCCAAGTAGCTGGGACTACAAGCGCCCGCCACAACGCCTGGCTATTTTTTGGTTGTAGTTATCATTGTTGTTTGGTAGACCCAGGCCGGATTCGAACCCGCAAGCTTTGGTATATGTGGCTGTGCCTTAGCCGCTTCAGCTACAGGTGCCACCTAATGTCCCATAATCTTAAACTTCCCTCTGTGCCTCTTGTGAAGAAGAATCCCCCACTGCCACCCTACTGCTGATCCTCTGGGGGGTCTGTTGGCAGCAAGTCAGCATGCCCTTAGAAGACATCCTTTCTACACTATATCTTTTTGGGTTGGGGCCCTGTGGCATCACTTATTTGCCCAACCAGGATTTAGCGCACACACCTTCTACTTAGGCTTGGGGTCCCCATTATCTAGTGCACTTTGATCCACCTCTTAGGTGTCACTATGACCTAGATGAGGAGGGACACACCAAGGCTCTGTGCCACAGACTATGGAAGGCAGGCCTTGTTCTCATTGCCCCCGTGGACCTTCCCATCAACAAAGGACATTCGGCTTCACTAGCTGAAGGTCCCACAGGCAGTCTCCACAGAAAGTCTTCAGGGCCCAGCCCAAATAGAGCGGAGGTCAGCTGTCTGCTCACTCTGTTTCATGCAGAAGTCAGAGTCATGGCATCTTGGGGCATCCTCATGGAGACTGGGTGTGATAGAGGAGGAGGCTGATGACTGCTGGCCAGGGGTGAACAAGATGCCCAGAGGAAAAAGCAGCTTTATTCTGGGACAGAGTGACTAACCCCTTTCAGGCAGACAGAAGGGCAGGCTCTAACTGGCTGGAGCTTCCGGGAGCCTCCTCCATTGTGGGTGAGGGAAGCATGTCTGGCAAGATAGGTTCAGAATTTAGTGGGACGGCCGGGCTATCTGATCTAAAGGGATGGCCAAGACAAGAGCTGGCACAGAGCAAAGGGTACGTGTGCACCCAAGGCTAAGTCAGAGCTGGGACTGGAGCTGGAGAGGCACACTGAGGCCCTGCAGGAAAAGGGGAGGGCCTTTTATCGGATGCTCTTGACCTCACCTGCAGACAGAGGTGAGGATAACAGTCAAGGCAGGGAGCTCTATGTCAGAGACATGTCTGCCTTCAAGGAAACCCATGGGCCCAGAAAGAAATGACCGGGGAAGGCCCAAGAGGAAAGGGAGAAAGGCACTGGCCCTGCTGACCCTGTTGGCTATCACAATGGCCAGGCTGGGTAACTCCTGGAGGCATCCCCCAACCTTACACAGGACCCAACAGGCATGAGAGACCCAGCATGTGAGGGGGAGTTCATTTAGTTAAAACAAGGACATCTAACAAGCTCTTATAATGCCTTGTTGATGTTCTGATCCCCCAGAAGGTAGAAAATGCTGTCATTGTGAAGCTGTGGAGCTAATTCTGACCAGCAGAAAGGAATGGGCTGGCCAAGTGGAATGTGAGAAGCCCATGTCCCTTAGATACCCAGAAGGTGTCCTGAGTGGTGCTCAGGTGCACAGGCCCAGGTCGGATGGATCTAAGGGGCAATGCCAGCTCCACGCTCCACGCTCCACACTCTGGGTGACCAGGCCAAGAGTCTTGAGCTCTATTTTCCTGATCTGTAGACTGAGGCTAATTATAGTACATACTTCCCAGGGCTGTCGGGGGGATTAAGTAAGATAAAGTGTGCAAAGAGCTCGTTTCAGAGTCTGACAAGCAGAAAGCATTCAGTACACATGAGCGATTATGACCATTTTACTAGGCAAGGAAAGAAGCCTCGAGCTCTGCAGTGGATCCATAGGTCTTGGATCTTCAGAATACAAAATTCCAACCCTGGGAAGGGAATCAGCCTGGAAAGGGAAAGTATGTTAGAGGGTGGGGAAATGTTCAAATATGTCATTCTGACTGTGCTATTTAGACAACAAACAGCAAGCAGGAAGTGGTTAAACTGAAAGGAGGAGCCTAAGAGAGGGTGACTCAGGAACAGAATGTGGACATTGGCAATGGGGGAGGAGAGCATTTCCAGGTGGCACTTCAACTAGGCACTGTTCACAAAGTCAAAACCCCACCACTCTACCAGCCCTGCAGGGCAGCTCAGAGCCTCTCCTCTAACAGAACCCAGGTAGGGTAGAAATGGCTCAGAGAGAGAAGAGAGACAGAGAAAGATCCTTGCTAAAATGTCTGCATTTTGCAATTATCTCATCAGAAGAGTGCAAGATGCCTTAAGTTCCAGCAGTCACATGTACTTTTCCAACAGCAAGTTCAGAACAACAGTAACTAGAGCTGTAGCCAGATAATCAATGATGACTCCACACTTAGAATGTGAACTCCAATTAACTGCAAAGGTCGTGATAATTCTTTGCTACCTTGCAGCTAAAAGCCTTGCTTGAAGAAGGTACCAGTCAAGTTCAGACTAGCACAAGGCATGGAACAGCATGGAGCTCAGAAGAGGCATCAGTGGAACTAGATAATTAGAATAGGACCTAGGTGAGGCCAAGCTTTCTCTTTGCCACACTTACATCCTTCATCATCAGGCAAAACTATTTTTTTGGAACTCATTGTAGGAATCCCATTGCTCCTCCCAGAAGAATGGGTGTGTGTTTACCTCAAGAAAACAGTGAATCGTGAAATGACTCACCTTTCTCTTCTTGCTTTGGCTGCCAGGAAGCTCAGAGCCAAATTCAGACCTCGTCTTTAGTAATTATGTGATTTTGTGAGATCTGTGTTCTAATTTCCCCCTAGACTTTTCTCTAACCTTGATTTTTATTTAAAAATTTTCCTGTTTTAATATATGTCATTTTGGAAGTCACTTCAGATCCACCTTAGTAGAGAACAAGGAAGATATTGTCATGTAGGATCCCTGTCTGTGTAAAATAAAAAAGGCCCTGGTCTATTCTTTTACAGGCAGATGAAAGAGAGGTTGACTAAGTAAGAGTGAGGTTATTGGGGTCAAGGGTGTGGAGAGAGAAGGTAAGTATGGGAATTTTTTTTTTTTTTTTTTTTTTTTTTGCAGTTTTTGGCCGGGGCCAGGTTTGAACCCGCCACCTCCAGTATATAGGGGGGCTGGTGCCCTACTCCTTTGAGCCACAGGTACCACCCGAGTATGGGGATTTTTTTAACAGTGGGAACAAATTTGCCAAGGAATTGTTTCAGGAATGAAAATAATCCCTACTCCTCTAGAAGAGCTGGGGTTCCTCTAGGGATTTCCGCAGAGGCCAGAGGCAGGGGCAGAGCTGACCTGGATCTGAGTCACCTGTAAGATACAGGAAGGAATGCCACCTTTTCTCCTCAACTTGAGAAAGTTCACTGGATTGCAAGTGAATGAAAATAATGTTTTTATAGGACTAGCCTTGAACATGCTCTGTTACAGATTTTTAAAAAGTAGATCACTTGCATATTTTAGTATTTTATTAACACATTACTGGGGGCTCCACTGAGGTTGGATTAGTGGACATAAGTCACTGCAGGAAGAGGTCAAGGGCCATCAACAGGACAGTACAGTGAGGGTCATGAAACATTTCTGGACTTTAGGAGAATCCAAATGACTTGCTCAAATACAAAAGCAATTTAAAAAAAAAAGTAATTCTACAGAAAACAATTTGCTCAGGAAAAAGATGAGAAGAAAACAATTCAGCCCAAAGGACACCTTGGTCTACAAGTATATTCTACATTATTTTTCAAAACTTGGAATGTTAAAGTAACATCCATTTGTGGCTTTTTGAATATTTTGCTTAAATTTCTGAATATTAAGTTTTACCCTCTATTTTAAATTTCTAGCTATTTTTTTTTTAGTCAGCTAATTCTGTTTATTAAAAAAAATTTCATCATGAAATGTTACATATGTACATCAACGTACATAAAACATACAAGTGCTGTTTAATGAATTATTGTAAAGTAAATGCCCACAAAAACACCACTAGTGAAGAAGTAGGACATGGCTGGCCCGGGTGCCCTTGGTGACATAGCACTCTTATTAACCCTAAAGGACGTGGTTACTCTGCTGCTGGGGTGATCGTGTTCTTTCTTGCCTTTGTCATTTTGCCTCCTGAGTATGCATTGCTAGGCCTTGTGGCTCAGTTTTGCCTGTTTGTGTTAGGCTGTTATATAAATGAAATCATACTGCAGACGTTTTGTGTCTGGCTTCTTTCCCTCAACATCATGTTTGTGAGATTTGCCTCGACTGTGCAGTTGCAGGATATTTCTTTTCCTCACCGTACTGTGAGGTTTATAACAGCAAATGTTGAAAATAATCTAAAATTTCTTCTCTCTTTCTTTTTTTTTTTTTTTTAATGTTTGGGGTTCATTGAGGGTATAAAGAATTAGGTTACAGGCTTGGCGCCTATAGCACAGTGGTTGTGGTGCCAGCCCCATACACCATGGGGGGCAGGTTCAAGCCCGGCCCAGGTCAGCTAAACAACAATGTCAACTGCAACAGAAAATAACTGGGAGTTGTGGTGAGCACTGTAGTCCCAGCTACATGCAAGGCTGAGGCAAGAGAATCACTTAAGCCCAAGAGTGACGCCACCGCACCCTACTGAGGGTGACAAAGTGAGACTCTGTCTCAAAAAATAATAACAATAATTAGGTTACACTGATTGAATTTGTTAGGTAAAGTCCCTTCTATAATTGTGTCCTGCCTCCAAGAAGTGTGACATACACCCCCCATCCCCTTCTCCCCTCCCAACTCCCTTGTTCCCCTCCCCCCCACCTTGAATTGATCTGAGTTTTTCTCCCATGAGGGTATATATCAGATTGTCTCCTGGCTTCATATTAGTATTGAGTACACTGGATTCTTGCTTCTCCATTCTGGTGATACTTTACTAAGAAGAATGTGTTCCAACTAATACAAAAGATGTAACATCTCCATGTCTTTTAATGGCTGAATAATATTCCATGGTGTACATATACCACAGCTTGTTAATCCATTCCTGGATTGGTGGGCATTTAGGTTGTTTCCATGTTTTGGTGATTGTAAATTGAACTGTGATAAACAATCTAGTGCAAAGACACTATGATAAAAATGCTTTTTTTTTCTTCTGGGTAGATGCCTAGTAATAGGATTGCAAGAATCTAAATTTTCAAAACTAGAGGATTGGCAAATAAATTATGGGTGTTTACAAAACAAAAAGTTTCATATTATTGTAGTTTTATTAAAAGAGAAGAAAGAAAATGAGAGGGTGAAAGAGAAAAAAGACAGGAAAATGCATCCATGCAAATGTGTCTTAGAGAAAAGTCTGGAGAAATATGCCCTGATTTACCTAAGGAGGGTGAGTGAGTACAAGGTTCTTTATCAAGATTTATTTTTTAAATATCTATTTTTTGATTGACCTAAGTATCTGGTTTTCCTGTAATGGGCACTCATTGCTTTTGTAATTTTAATTTAAAAAAAAAAACACTAAAAGGAATTTAAACAATGAAAGAATTAACAAAGCAATACTAATAATCAAAGAAAAAGATTTGAAATTTTAGGGAGGTTTTAGGGGACTTTTCCTCCTAGTTTATTTGCAGTCAATTATGTCTTCTTCACTTGTTTAGCGATTTTTTTTGGTGAATGTTTTATTTTCATAAAATGATTTAAAAAACGAATATTTCCGACCACAGTTAACATTTTTCCGAGTTACACAAATACTTTGCATACTGTTTAGTTAACCAAGACCTATTTGTTAGATACTTCACCTTCTCGAATTCATTTTCACCCGCTTTGTCTTGCTTTCCTCTATTTATAATAGATGAAAACAACCTAAATTCATTTTAACCAAATCTTTGCCCAAACTGTTCCAGCTGACCAATTTGAATATTGGTCAATATTCCCAAATCAAGCGGGTTTGAACTCTCAGTCCAGCCACTTACCATTTGAGCAAGACTGGACAAATTAGCTTCTCTCCATTTCAATCCCCTCTTCTGCTAAATGGGGGTAAAGCCAACTTTGTAGGTATTCTGTGAGAATTGCAGAGGAACTGCCAAATCAGCAACCCGTGCGTTACCTCCTTTAGGACAGGGCAGTTCTTTGCTGTGGGGCTGTGAGGCACCTTGCAGGATGTTTTGCAGCCTCAGCCTTTACCCCCTCACTGCCAGGGGCGCCCCGACAAACCCATGACAACCAAAAATTCCTCCAGACATTCCCAGTGCTGCCTCGGATTTGTCCCCTTCTCTCCTCCATAGCAAATGCCCCCAAGTCCTGTTGGTTCTTCCTTCCTGTTACCTCTGAAATCAGTTCACTTTCCCCACTGGCTGGCTCGGTGCTCCAGCCTGGACCCAGGCCACTGAGTCCCTGCACTCAGGCCACAGAGTCCCTGCCGCTGGGCAGCCTGCCCTCTTCTCTGCAGGCTTCAGGAGTGCACAGTGGGCTGAGACATGAAAACATTAGTGTGTGTTTTGGCTCCTTGATTTTCCCCTGATTCTTCCAGTTCAGGCAAGTAGCCAGACCTTTTAGGCTTCTTTTATGTTACTGGGACAAAAGCCAGCATTGCCTGTAAGACAAGATATTTTTCCTCCCCATCTTTCATACCTGCCTTAACCCGTGGATGAGTATAGGTCGGAGGGCTCTGGATGGGGAGTGGCGGAGTGGTCTCAGGATGAGTTAGACAAGATGAGGAGGGCATATCTGGCTTGACAGAGGGTGGGCAATTGTCAGTCCTGGGGAGAACAGGCACCCAGGGACCACTGAGGGGTTTTCCCTAGGAGAAGAGGCAGAACATCAGAAGAGGTGGCTGCTGGGTATCCCTGGGGAGGTAGGACCTGCGGCTGGGGCTCCTTGTGCCCTGTGCCTGGCACAGAAAACAGTACAACCTCATGGCCCGAGGCACTGGTGTGCACAGAGACACCGGCATCTCACAGGAACAGTGTGAATGGGCAGCCATGACTTGCAGCGGCTTCTCCAGACAATGCAGTATTAATGCACAAGTTTCTGAGCTCTTTCCCCAATCCGGAGTAGAAAGAATCCCCCAAAATGACTGAGTAGGGCTTTCTCAACAGCATGGTTGAATGGAGACTCAGAGTTAGACTTAATTACCTTATTTATGAAAAAACCTTTTTTAAAATGGCACTTCAATACCTGTGAGTCTGCAGAATGAGAAGTATCACAAATGCCGATGCCATAATGTCACGTCTCTACCCACAACCCTGCCCTGGCATCCCATTACCTAAAGATAAAGGCCCCTCTACAGAGCCATCCCTGACTCCCAACCCCCACTCAGCTAGATGGCCCCCTGACTACGGCCTGGCTCCCTCTCCAGCTCTGCCCCTGGGGATTTATGGGCTGTAAATCCCCAGGGGCAGGGCTCACCACACACCCTTCCCAGCGCTGGGAGGGACACTCAGAGGAGCTCAGAGAAGCATCCCACATGTGCCTTAGAGAATTTTCCACAGGCCAGGCTTAGAGAATTGCATGGCTGACTAGGCTTAGGGGATGCTGAGCCACAATATCTGAGCAGTCCAAACTTGGGAACTAAGGTATTAGCTGTAAATGAAAAACAACAGCTGGGTGGAGTAGATGGTCACAGTGGCCTGACCAGAGTTTGCCCTCCTTCCATCCCCACCAGGAAGCTGTCTCTATAACCCAAAGTTGCTTGGCAACAGAGGACAAGATTAGTGACTAATGGACCCAGAATGTGGAATGGCACCAGCTCTGACAGCTGCCTCAGTGTCTCCTCAGTGGCTGAGGACCCAGTGAGCAGGCCAGGTCGCCTCCCTGAACCATGGAAGCTGGACCTTCCCTCATCATCGCCACAAGTAAAGTCCTCATGGCCTTTGGTCTCTGACTGCAGTGGCCCTCCTGACGGACACACCTTGTCCTCAGAGAATGTCACCTCCAGACCAGTGCTCAAGGCAAGCACTGCACACCTGGGAGGCCTTTGCTCTCCTTGAGATGACTGCCTTCAATTTCATCATGGATCTTTGTCATTTGCTGCCAAGAACCACCTGCAGCTGGCGCTGAGTAGGTGATATGAGTAACTGGTTGCTTCTAGGTTTGTTTTTCATAGGTGCATGGGTTAGCAATTCTGAAACTGCTTTCTAGGTGTTCTAGAATTAAGGAAAAAGTAACCTGGAGCCAGCATTGTTAGAGAAAGAAGTTGCAAATCTGGAAAGGAGAAGGTTAAAAGAAACCCTCTAGTTTGGGGTTGGAATTGTAAATACCAGTTAAGAATTCACACTTTTAATATACAGGGTATCCATTAAGTTCGTATGCAATTTAAAATAGTGTACAATTTTTAAATTGCACACAAACTGTATGGACATCCTGTATAAATATAGATACAGAAATAGAAATAGAAATAGAGAGAGATTGGCCAGGTGTGGTGGCTCATGCCTATAATCTTAGCACTCTGGGAGGCCGAGGCAGGTGGATTGCCTGAGCTCATAGGTTTGAGACCAGCCTAAGCAAGAGCGATACAGTCTCTAACAATAGCTGGGTATTGTGGTGGATGCCTGTAGTCCTAGCTACTTGGGAGGCTTGAAGCAAGAGAATCACTTGAGCCCAAGAGTTTGAGGTTGCTATGAGCTATGACATCACAGCACTCAACCCCAGAGCAACTGAGTGAGACACTGTCTCAAAAAAAAATTTTTTTTTAGAAAAACTAGCCAACTGTCATGGCAGGCACCTATAGTTCCAACTAATGGGAAGGCTGAGACAAGAGGATCACCTGAGCCCAGGAGATTGAGGTTGCTGTGAGCTATGATGCTACAGCACTCTAGCCTGGGTACAGAGTGAGACTCTGTCTCAAAAACAACAACAAGAAGGAGAAGAAGAAAGATTTTCCACACCTTTTCCCGTTAGCTCTGACCACTGAGAGGTCCAAGGAATAAAGACATCCCAGTAACAAGAAGCACATCTAACACTAGGCCCTGGTTTCTGAATATCTGGTGGCACTGAAAGGAACCAGAGCTCCTGGAAGAAAAGGCTGTTCCCATGGCTGGTGCAGGGAAATGGCAAGATGAGCCTATAATATCTTGTTGTGCCAGAAAATAAAGGACTTCAGTTATGATGGGGACATGTCCCAAGAAGACAGGAGCTACTTTGAAGTGGCCCCCATGGCCAAATCTAAAACAATGTGAGCATCAAAATAAAGACCAATAGTAACTGAGTGTAACTCATGAATACAATGAGAATCTCTGAGTCCACAATGATGTAAGTCAACCAATAAAGAGAGAAAGGCTTTCTTTAGAGTTGAGTGCCAGCTAATAAGTGTAGAAGGATAAAATTAGAAAATCACCTTTGGTAACCATCACAGGGATAATCAACTGCGGCAAACATCATCAGCGGATGCTAAATGTAGTGGGTGATAGTCTGATGAGAAGGAGGATACCATACTTCATATGGTCCCAGAGTGTCTCTCCACCAGGCTCAGGACAGGGAGATAATAGATACTTCACAGTAAGCAGAGCCACCTGCAGACAGCACTTTGACCAGGTGACAAAACTGAACATCATCAGTCACGGAACGAGTGGGCATCCTGTGCCTCGTGGTGTGATGTGCTGAGGACACCCTCCACAAAACACATAACCTGAGTCTAATCATGAGGAGACATCAGAATCACCCAAATTGAGGGGTATTCTATAAAATAATTCATCAAGTCGCTTCCAAAATGTCAAGGCCAGGAAAACAAAGACAGGCTAAGGAATTCTTCAGATTCAAGGGCACTACAGAAACATGGCAGCTACACGCAACATGTAGCTACATTTGATCCTGGACGAGAAAATAATTTTCTAGGGCTATAAAGATTATTATTGAGATGACTGGAAAAAATTGAATAAGTTCTGAAGATGAGATAACAGTGGTAGTATACCAATATTAATTTCCTGATGTTGATAACTGGTTATATAAGAGAATGTCCGAGCCTCAAGCAATTCTCCAGCCTAGACCTCCCAAAGTGCTGGGATTACAGCTATGAGCCACCTTGCCCTGCCGGAAATACACATTGAAGTATTTGGAGATAAAAGTGCATCACATTTGCAATTTTCAAAGTTTTATATCCATATAGATACAGAAGAAGAGAGAATGGGGGTGAGAGAAATGATGTTAAATGATAAAATGTTAGTATTTGGGGAAACTGGGAACTGAACATGGAAATTCTTTGTACTACTCTTGCAACTTTCCTGTTACATCTGAAATTAAGATGTAAATTAAAATAAAGCTTTGCGAGATGAAAGCTTGAAGAATTGTCCGGCACAGTCTGGGGAATGAGCAGGCCTTCAGCATGTGGTAGTCATTATTAGAGAAGGGCTCGTCTGGTGGGGGCCATGAATTGCCGGTTAACTAGAGTAGAGGAATTAGAATGTTCTGGGCCAGGACTTTTCAACTTTTCCTGTGTCTAAGAATCACCTGGGTGTTTGTTTAATGCCAGTCTGGGTGGAGATTGAGAGTCCGCACTTCTAACAAGCTCCAGGCGATGCTGACTTTCTGCCAGTCCTTGGATCATCCTTTAGACAGCAAGGGGTAGACTCTACTGGAATTTAGACCAGGGGTTCCCAAGCCTGCTGCACGGTAGGACCACCAGAGAAGCCACTGACCATCAATTTCCCCAGGAGATTCTAACATGCTGCCAAGACGGAACCCTCACATTGATCCCTGCAGCCTCCTTTCCAACACTGCAAATCCAGAACCTAAGTCTAAATACCTCCATAGCTTCCCAGCCACATCCTATACCCAGAAGCCAGAGGAATCTTCCTGCTCCTCCATGTTTATCAAACACCTGCCATGCAGTGCAGACTCCTCACCCAGGCAGCAAGCCCTCTGTAGTGTGGCCACAACCCACCTTTCCTGCTTCTCTCCCTTTGATACTTGGCTCCTAGGAGAGCCATGGCCATGGTCCCGCAGCCCCCTGCCACCTTCACACACCTGTGTCTGTGATCACGCCCTCCAGCTCCTGCCTTAGTATCATTCTGCTCTCCAGGTAGGAGACACCACGTCGTCCCCTCCTTCCTGGGGCCCGGGCAACGGATGTTGCAGACATCCCCCACACACACACTGAGCCCACTTAGGGTGCTCACTTCATCTGGAAGAGGTAGCTGGTGGGAAGCCAGGAGCTCAGATGGGCTCCGCTTACTCAGAGCAGAAGGCGAGGGCTGTCTGCTGCTGGACACAAGCATCCCATTCAAAATTGCCAAGGACAGGCTCAGCTCCCTACTGTGTGGGGGGACGGGCAGGGAGGGGATGGCTTGGGTATCACCCTGGAATTCTGGCCTGGCCACCTAATTCCTCAGTCTCCTCAACTCCCCACCCATCCACTTTCCCACTCAACCTCCCTCTTTCCGCCTAGCATGTGTCTGGGATCTGAAGGACCTAGAGGAAAATAGGTCATGGGGAGGTGCACCTGGGTTGTTCCCTCAGAAGAGGGCTTGGCCTAGGAGAGCAGCAGCATTTGTTAGGCCAGCAGAGAGGGGTCTGAAAAACAAATTTAAGAAGGAGACTCAGGAGTCACCAGAAGAACACCCACTCCAATTCTTTCACCTCTGCTGCAGGCCTCCTGGGAAGGAGCTTTCTCCTGATCCCACACCTGCCCTTCCCTCCGCATGCCCTGGGGCTGCCAGAGCTAATTCCAGTTCAGATGCTTCTTGGCTACCTAGCCAGGGAGATTCAGCAAACCCTGGGGGTCAGGGCTGAGCCAGTGCCTCACTCTCCAGGAGCATCACAGCTGGAATCAATGGGAGGAAGGGCCCAGGGAGAGGCAGCTGTTCTTGGCTCAAATCAACTTTAAGAAGTCCAGAGGTCTCACCCCTGCCTTCCGGCGCCTGCTCACATGGGCTGTTTGTCACTCCCTTAGGAGTTAACATGAAAATTTCCAGGAGGGGGTCATTCTACCCTGGAAAGGGGAAAATGGCCCTTCATGGCTCCCAGGAAAAGACTCTCAATGCTTTATGTCCCCAGTATCCCAGGTCTCTGCATATCTGAGTCTCTGACCTTGTGCCAATCTTTCTGGGCCAGTTTGGAGGGTGTGGACCCTCCTCCCCTAAGAACTGACTCCTCAGACGTGCTCGTCGGGGAGGTCTGAGATCGTGAACAACTCTGCTCCTCTGTGGATATTTCTGTCCCCTCAGTATTTCCCTTTGGCTTGAGGGTTTTCTGAGTCCCAGCCCTGCTGAGTTCCAGAGGAAGAAGCAGGAGCCCGGAAGTACATATGAGATGATCCCTAAAGGAGATGAACACCCCATATCTGGATCTGGGAATATCCTCTCCTTTGGGGACTCCGTAGTTTCAGGCTCCATCCTAAGCCCCTCTAGGAAGAAGCAGTCTTCCCACCACCAGATGCTGTGGGTCCCCACTGCCACCAGCACTCCCATAGCCGCCCTATGCTGGTCAACATCTGTCTGCTGGCCTTGCTCTCTGCCTCCAAGTTCTGGCTCTCAGAGCAGCTGGGAAAACCCATGTGCCTGGTAGATACTTTCTTGTTTGTTTATGACAACCACAATTTTCCGATCCCCAATCAAGACATCTCACATATAACTTTATGGTCACTTTGGGGAATAAGAGGTAATTTGGATGCTAAAATTTCATAGATGGAAATAATTAGAAGAACTATGTCTACATTTGTAATAATGAGAGGATTTATGAGGTCAAATATTTTAAATTGAGGCTGTCTTAGAAAATCCCAGCTATGCGGCCACCGTATATATATATCCTCTTGTATCTCCAGGCCAGGTGCTCAGTAAACATTCGAAACTCCCTGACTTCAACATTTACCCCTGCTTCTTCCACCCTCTCACATTCCTTTCGTCCCCAATCAACACATTCCATGGTTTTCTTGTGATTCAATATTTATTTGTTTTAGAAGCAATTAAATTATTGGCACAAGGCTCAGTGGGTTTCAAAGCAAATGACAGATGGAAAATACCATTGCACAGGTGGGAAGATTCATCAGGGGCTGTCCCAGAGCAATTGTGACCTTCCCATGACAGGTGCCCTGGCTTATGAGGACCCTGCAGCCAGGACCCAGCCCAGCTAAGACAGGCATTGTAGACCTGAAAGTGACTAAGCCACACCGCAGGGGATTCTGAATGGGTTCCCTAGTCTTCTTGAAGACAGACATGTCTAGCCTCATTAGAAGCTCTTCCAGCCTTGAGTCTTTGCCATCAATAGCAGCTCAATGACTGTGGGGACCCTGTCCCTCCAAGCCAGCCTACTCTCCCTCACCTGTGCCTTTTCATTGAAAGCCTTTCCCCCAGGGGCAGATGAAGGCTCTTGCAGAGGGAGGAGGGAAGGGCAAGAGTTGATTTAGAGGGTTGGCTACACCCAAGGACGCCCCTGAAGATATGTACCCTACACGATGGTGGGTTTCTCACCAATCTTGGGGGTTAAAGAAAAGGGGGCTTCTCAATGAAAGAGCTACTGCTGCGCCTCCTCTGAAGAGGGGTCCTCCTCTATGAGCTCCAGGTCAAACTCATCTTCCAGGGACCCTCCCACAGGCAAAAGGCGGAACTTCTTCCCCCTCAGGGTGCATGTGCGGTGCTCGAAGTCAAGGACGGCATTGTGGTCCTGGAGCACGTCAGTGCCAATGATGGCCTCTTCAGCACTTGCGTTGGCCACTAGGAACTGTGCCTTCAGCTTCAGCTTGCCCAGGGACACTGCAGTATCCCAGACACCCAGGATCTTCATTTCAGCGCCATTGGCCACCTTCACCACACTCTCAAAGGGCTTCAGGGTGTCCAGATCGCCATCAGTGACCTCCTCCCACAAGCTTGGGTGCACCACGGAGACCTGGGCCCCAGAGTCCACCAGGAACCTCACAGGCACTTTGCCAATCTTCCCCTTGAGGTAATAGCCCTTACCCATGCTGTTGGCAAAGACGATTTCTTTGGGCAGGTGGCTGGGGACAGTCCTGGGGACTCCAAAGGTCTTCAGGAGGGCCTCTTTCACTATCTCATAATCTCCCTGGTTCTGGGGACTAAGCCCACTGTAGACCTCCAGAGCATCTCCCCGAAGGGACTCTTTCAGGAACCTTAGCTTGGTGACATGGTCCCAATGGTTGAGGTCATCGATGACTTCAAAGCGGTGCAGCCAGAGGCTTGGAGGGACGTTAGCTCCATCAAAAGGCTCTGGGATGAAGGCATGCTCCCGGCGGCCTTCCTGGCTCCTGGCCCCGCTCCCTGCCATCCTTCTGCTCTCCGCTGGAACTTCAGCAGCAGCCCACGCCAAGAAGAGAACGCCACAGAGCAGTGTGGGCGCAATCACGCTGGAAAACAAGGTTTCACGAAGCAGGGTGTTCCTTACTTGCCCGGCAGTGGGCAAGGAGAAGGGAGCAGGAGACACGGTGTCTGACAGGTGCTGCTGTGGCCTAGCTCTGCAGAGCCTTTTTGATGCTGCTCTGGGGCCCCCAGGGCTCCTCACTCTCCTTTGTTCTGGAAGCTCCGCCCTTCTTGCCCCGCCCTCCTGCCAGCAAGCCGCCTGACAGGATGGGTGCCTGGCCCTGCACATCCCTCCACTGACTGACACAGATCAGCCCACGTCCCAGAAAAGGCCAGCCTCAGTTGGAGCCTGCCCCGGGACCCTCCCCAGCCTGTGTCCCAGAATTGCAGACTAGGACACTGACGTTGTGATGGCATTCAGGTGTCTCATCAGCAGAGAAGGAAGGGGGAGGGAGTGAGAGGGTAGAGGCCCTGCAGCTTTTAGACCTGGGAAGCCCCTGTTAGCCTTACCCCTCAAGTGACCACTTTGAGTAGTCAAAGGAAAGGAGCTACATTTGTTGAGCTCCTACTGTGTGCCAGGCACTGGGCAAGTGTTTCTCAGACATTCTAAATCAATTATGGGATCCTATAAGGTTTCCTGCAGAGGGTGACAGAGGAGGGTCCCAGAAATAAGAATGTACAGAAATCATTATTTAAATGAAAGGAGACATATACAAACAGACATGCATAATCATTTTACAGAAATTCAATTGCTGGCTCGGCACTTGTAGCTCAGTGGTTAGGGCGCCAGCCATATACACCTACCAGTTCAAATCCAGAGCAGGCCTGCCAAACAACAATGACAACTACAACCAAAAAAATAGCCAGATGTTTTGGTGGGCACCTGTGGTCTCAGCTACTTGAGGCAAGAGAATCACTTAACCCCAAGAGTTTGAGGTTACTGTGAGCTGTGATGCCCCAGCACTGAGGAGCAACATAGTGAGACTCTGTCTCAAAAAAAAAAAAAAAGAAAAGAAAAGAAATTCAATTGCTCTAATAATTTTCCTTCATTGATAACCCATAACAGAGTCAGCCCTTTTCAGGGGTTGGTCTTCAGCAGTGGGCTCTCATTAAGGCCAGAAATGGGCCAGCACAGATATTGAACTTCTCAGAGGACGCTGGAATCCAGAATATGGCTCCAACTGTGGGCAACCCGTCCTCGACTCCACATGTCTGTATCCTCCCTGCCCACTCCAAGGAAGGGGGAAATTTCACTCTTTTTTTCTTTCTGAAAGGCAAAACAACCGCCATGTTCATAGTGAGAGGTTGGAAGGCTCTGGCTGGTGGAGAGCATCTGTGTGACCCTCTGTTGCCGTGGGGGAAGGCAGCCCTGGAGGTTCCACAGCTGCCTACAGGGACCTGTGAGTTTGAGGGCTGAAGGCCTGACTTGGGCCTGTGTAGGGGCTGCTGGAGGGATCCGCTTTTCTGACCCGGTTCACATGTCACCTCTCCATTGCCCCCACTAACCTGTTCCTTGCACCTGCACTCACTTCCAGTGAATGAGTGTCACAGTGTGCTCTGCAGGTCTGTCTCCTGCTATAAACCAGGGTTTGGGGCTCACAAACCCAGTATTTGTGATTGTCTCCATGGAAACTTGCTCTGGGACCCAGAGAGTGCTTTCTGCTGGGCTCCAGGCCTGGCTGTGTGCTCTCACAAAATAGGATTGGTTAAGGACAGGAGAGGAGAAAGGCTTGGTGGCACACCTGTGGCACTGGGATGTTTTTTCTGGCCTAGAGCCTAGCCCTCTCCAACTCCCCATGCCATTCATCACCCAGGGCCTGGCTAAATCCCAGAGATACCCTGGCTCCATTCCTGCCTCTGGATGGCCTCAGGGTCCCCAAACATTCTGCAAGACTCATTCCTTACCACTGTCTCTAACCCCTTCCACCTGACACAGTGAGCCAACAGAGAGGCAGTTGGGTCAACACCTCCCACCACAGCTGCTTGGCTAAGGTGGAGCCCTGTGGCATTCCAGGAGACCCAAGGAGAGGGAAATGGAGTCAGTAGGAAGGTATCAAGAGCAAATGAGTGGCTCTCTGAGAAGATTAGACAATGAAAAGCTTGCATCCAGAGAGATAGCCCAGACACATGCAAGACCAGGAAGCCCCTTCTGCAGGTGGGCTCTTGTGGACAGACTCCCAGCTCTGGGGACGAGTGTTGCTCTGTGACCCAGTAGTTTCCCTGGCAGTGGTCCCCTGGCAGTGGGAATGAGTGTGTGACCAACAAAGGAGAGGCTGAGTGGCTTGTCAGCTGATATAGTAGGACTAATGCCCCAAACTGGCTTTTCAAACCACAGAGGTAGTGTTGTTGTCACATCTCCCCATTATTCCTAGATTAGAAATAGGTGGTCCCGTGTGACTTCATTTGATTGGGTTTGGTGATCACTTTGCCAAAGTCTTTTCACCACATCCATCATCTCTGTGAGTATCATTATGACCTGTGAGCAGACCAGCACTCAGACCGTGAGGCGGGGGGAGGTGTCCTAGAGCACTAGGACAAGGAGCTTAAAATACCTTGCCTTAGCCGACCCCTCTCCAGTGGCTTCATAGGGTCACTTTGCAAAGACAGGGAAAGAGGGTGCTGGACTCAGGGAAGTGCAGCTGGGGGGGGGGGGCTTTGCTGTTGATAGCCTTGTTTGAGGGGAGTGACCTCATGGGCATTGAAGCAAAAGTTGATTATTACATATTCCAGAATTTCATGAGCCAAAGAACCAGTTTATTATCATCACACCTCCTGCATGGGGGCTTTTTCTCTCTCTCTCCCCACCCCCAAATCCTCTGGAGCAGGCAAAGCCACAGGTGATGACATGTTTATAGAAACATCCACCTCCCTTAAAGTACTTGAGCTCAAATCACCTCTCACACCAAGGAGCTCAAGACTTGCTTGGTCCCATCCTCCCCACAATCTTTATACTCAGGAGTGGCAGTGATTGAGGAAGATGGCCCCCACCAGGCAGCCTTCCAGCCGTGGGGCCTCCCCTACAGAAGCACACATAGTTACTATGCAGGTGGAGGGGTTGGGGTCAGCCTCTAGCTGAGTTTAGGAGCCCATCTTTGTCTAGGAGCAGGAACATGGGTGAAGGTAAGTTCTCAAGTACCTTCACCTTTGGAAGATGCCCATACCTGGAATACCACGGAAGCACTCAGGGACCTTGGAATGGCTACACTAATGGCGCACGGATGAGTTAAGCCAACTGGGGCAGTGCCACTGCTCCTCCCAGAACCTAGAAAATCACAGCTAATTATTGACAAGTATAGGTATTGGGGCAGGACGCCCTCATTATTGCGCATTAACCACTGTACTCAACGATAAACAGGAAGGGCTGAGGGACTCCCCACCCTCCACACCCCCTCACTGAAGATTTCTGGGTTGGGAGCTCTGCCAGCCCACTTCTGCCTCAGCCGCCTGGTTCCCCTTTGCCATTTCTTCTCCCCCAGGAGAGTTGGGCCAATTGGTACAAATCCAGAGCAGAACCCAATGGGCCCTCTGAGAATTGATGCCTTCGGTGTGCAGTGGGGACACCCCATACTCTTTTCCACTTTCTGGGGAATATAGCAGGGCCTGGAGGAGAGACCTGATGCCTTTGAATTCCTGAGGGAGGAAGGGTGGAGGGGCAGGCCCCACAGTGCTGGGTGGGGATCAGGGACTTGAAGCAGACTTGCCCTTCTAAGGAGAGCTTTTCTTTTCTTTTTTTTTTTTTTAAGCAAGGTGTCTAAAGACACCTTACAGATCATGGTGCCCCACAGAGAGGCCCGGTCTGGAAGAGAAGGTAGGTCAAGAGAGGGTGGGACAAACCTCAGCCGCACAGGTGGCTGCAGCTCCACCCAGGCCCCTGAGCCACCCTGGGGGGCTAATGGGGAGAAAGCCAAGAGGGATCCAGGGGCTTTTCAAGGCAGCACAGGAAGGTTGAAGGAAGATAAGGAGGTGTGTCCTTTCTCCAACTATGGCCACTTCATGGGTGTTCAACTTGCCCTGCGTTCAGAAAGATCCAGGCTTGGC
This sequence comes from Loris lydekkerianus, assembly GCA_963574355.1. Taxonomy (NCBI): domain Eukaryota; kingdom Metazoa; phylum Chordata; class Mammalia; order Primates; family Lorisidae; genus Loris; species Loris lydekkerianus. The sequence continues at coordinate 22,059 of CAUYPK010015982.1, read as the reverse complement.
TTAATGGTCTCCTGTTGCCATCTTGAAATTCCTGATAATTTTGAACAAAGGGCCCCACGTTTTCGTTTTTCACTGGGCCCTGCAAATTATGCAGCTTATTTTGTTACAAACCAATCTGGTGGTGAAGGCTTCTCTTCACACACACACACACACACACACACACACACACACACGTACACAGACACACCCAGACACACGCACTCCTTACCAAGCGCCACACATACACTGTCCACAAAACATTCTCCCTGTACACTGTATGCGTCTTCTGCATGTATAACACACACCATACACACAGTTAGTGCAAAACAGCTAAGAAATTGTGTAACTTACATATAGGATTCAGCCCCACCTTTCATTTCATTTATTTATTTGCACCCATATTTACGTTGAATATTAACATATATTTATTGGAGGCACCTGCTATTTATTAGCCTCTAGGCACACTTACTGCTTCAGAAGACTAGGCAGGTCCCATGGCCGTGGCTTACAAGCTAATGAAAACAGGATGTGGATGTTTAACAGCCAAGTTTTGAAGAGTTTAAGGCCAATGTATATATGCAAGGTTGACCCACTTAAAGCAGCCCCCAATCACAACCACGCTGCTTTGAAAGGAGCTGGTTTATAAGTGGGTCATCCTGTCTTCTGCTCCCTGCCACCTCGTGAGGCCCCCTCACCACCAAGAGCAAGGCTCCTGTTTTCCTGCCCTGCCCCTGCACAACTGGGCACCCCAGCGCATGCTGAGGCCTCTGTTCCAGGGCTGGTGTCTGTGTAGCGTCCGTGGCACAACCACTAGGAGGACCACCTGTGGCTGCTTCCAGCCTTCTACTTTCGTGGGCTTATGGCACCAGGTCTTCAAGCTAAAAAAAGAAATGGAGAGGTAAATTTGGCATAAGAATCTGGGTAGGAATTCAGATCAGAGCCCAAGGGGATCTGGTGGGCTTTGACCAAACCAAAGTGTGTTGGGAAATGTAAGGCATCAGCAGGACCCTTGTTGCCAAGCCATAAATCCCCCCAGTTCCCACCTGGGCACTACCCAGCATTCACACTCAGGCATGACCAAAGGCACGTGGGAAGGACAGCTTGTCATTGACTGGCCCTTTTCTGGGTTCCTGCCAGACCTCCCAAGATGAGAGTTCCTGCCACAGCCCTCCTGAACAGGCCAGTGTTGCTGATGTGGGGGAGCACTCTTGTTCGCAGGGCGCTTCCCCAGTTCTCCACTGCTGCAGGCCTCTGCCCTCCTTTACCACCTGGCTTAGTAGCCCTTCCACCCAGAAGTGGCCCAGCTCAGCCCACCAGCTGAATCCAATATGGAGGTAGCAAGATGCTTAGGGCAAGTCACGAGCCTGGAAGGTCGTGGGGGTATTTGGGGAACGGTGATCTGGGACCTCCAATGCCATCAAAAGCTCTCCAAGCCCAGGGTCAGAGTAGGATGGAGTTGGTCAGAACAAGCTGCTATCTCCTAGAAGACCAATTTGCCAAAACCAGTTCTCTACCTGTTTTTATCTTATAATCAAATATGAAGATTGCTAAAATGTCCTGAGGCCTTCCCAGTCCCGTCCTCATGGCCTAACCCTCCAAACTGGGTTTCCACCTTTTCCCCAATTCCTGGTGACCCCACCCAAGACCAGACCCTCATCCCTCGCACCTGGGCCAGAGAGGGGGCCTGGCTCTGAGAAAAGATCCTATGCAGACTCCCTTTTTTCCTTCCTACTTTCAGGGTCCCCTCCTCTTAACTGAGGTTGGAAGTGGGACTTGTAAGACAGATCCAGACAACTTTGGAGACATTAAATCACTTATGACAAGCACCCCTGCAATTTGTGAAATATTCAAGTAATCAAACATATAGATTGGATAATCTCCAAATCTCAGTGCGCTTCTAATTACACCAGGAAACTTGGCTTAGACCTAGACACATGGAGAAATTTTGTCCAAGTTAAAATACCTCAAAGGCACCTTTGAACTGATCCTGAAATAGTTTTAATTGCTGCTAATGATAACTAGTATTGTGAGCAATGAAAACATATAAAATAGCCTCAGCACAGGGAACTACTTCTTTTGAATCAATTGCCAACTCATCTTTGCTCCTAACAGATAAAAGATTAGTGTGGAGGGTTGGAGGAGTAGGATGGGAGAGAAAAGGGTACCTTCCCTCTAACTTTTCAAAATCATCTATCTTCTTTACCTTCCAGAAGACGTGGGAGAGGCAGGAAGGGACGAGGGAAAGAATGACAGAGCCCCAACATGTACAAAAATCTCTAGGTTATTGGTAGCTGCATTAACAAACATTTGTCGAGCACTTACTATGAACCAGGCACCATGGTGATGGCTGTAAATTGGCGCATAGATGGACAATGCCAAATAAGTGGGTTGATTCAATTCCATGCATATTTACTGAGGCCAACTGTGCCTCACTCTGAGAGATGAATCAGATCTGAGCCCTACCCTCCTGGAGTTTGCAGATGAGTGGGGAAGAGACTCAAACCCAGATGCTCCAAATGCAGAGAGACGAGTGTGGGAGGGGTCCAGCGCACACTTGGAGATTCTGGGCAAGATGGTGGCTCAAGGAGCATTAGGCAACTGCTCCCACCAGACATCAACCGATATTACCAAAGAAAATTAAAAATAAAAGGAATATAGGGTGGCGACCATAGTTCAATGGGTACGGCACTGGCCACATACACCCAGTCCGGCAGCTTTAAACCCGGCCCGGGTCAGCTGAACATCAATGACAACTGCAACAACAACAACAACAAAAATAGCCAGGCATAGTGGCGGGCACCTGTAGTCCCAGCTACTAGGGAGGCTGAGGCAAGAGAATCACTGGAGCCCAAGGGATGGAGGTTCCTGTGAGCTGTGATGCCACAGCACTCTACTGAGGGTGACATAGTGAGACTCTGTCTCAAAAATAATAATAATAATAAATAAAAGGAATATGAAAGGGGAAATCTACACTGACACTGAAACCAGAGAATGAGAGCGTCCACAGACCAAAATCTTGGATTAAATTTTGTTGCTCACAGCAAACTCTCTGAGGAGTATTTGGGCAGTGAGGGCACTATAACTGTGCTCCCGCTACCCAGGTGGGGAGCCTTCGGGGTTAGTAACTGGTTAAACTGAGATGTATGTACATAAACAGAAAAAAGACTAGAAAGAAATACCACCAGAACAATGACAGTGTTTGTTTTGGGGTGGTGGAATCATGAATGATCTTAATTTTCTTCTACAGACATTCTGCAAATATATTCTCTAATAAGAAAAAGTTATTTAAAAGTAAGAAACTTGTTCCTGCAATTTTCTATAAGCTTAAATTTATTTCCAAATAAAAAAATTTTTACCAGGTACTGTGTAGGAAACTTCTGTGCCTTCTGCTCAATTTTTCTGTGAACATAAAATTGCTTTAAAAACTAAATGTTTCTATTGAAACATTTTTGTGTTACGTTTTTAAAGAGATTCTGAAAAGGACTGGCATAGAAAAAAGTTTGGCAACATTAGCAACTGTTAAAGCTAAATGGTAGATATAATACGGTTTATATGAGTTTCCCACTACTTTTAGGTGTGTTTGAAGAGTTTCCATAATAAAAAATAATAAATAAACAAAAGCTCTATACCAAGCCCCTCCCCAGACTGGCCAGCTCCGTCCTTGGCCCACACTCTAGGCAGTCTGCATGTCCCCTAGTCTTTGGGCACTAGAAACACTGGTCACTGAGGACAAGTGGTCCTGGCTGTGGTGTATCCCTGCTCCGCATGGCAAAGATTCTGAACTAACTCACTAACTCTCCCTCTGCTCATTCCCCATAGTCATGTCCGGGGCCCCAGCTTCCCACCCTCCCACTTGGGCCCTCACCCACCTTTTTTCTTTTTTTCTCTCTCCTTCCTTCCTTCCCTCTTTATTTTATTTTATTTTATTTATTTATTTATTTATTTTGAGACAGACTCTCAAGCTGTAGCCCTGGGCAGAGTACCGTCGTGTCACTGCTCACAGCAGCCTCCAACTCTTGGGCTTAAGCGATTCTCTTGCCTCAGCCTCCCAAGTAGCTGGGACTACAGGCGCCCACCACAACGCCCGGCTATTTTTTTGTTGCTGTTGTCATTGTTGTTTAGCAGGCCCAGGCCAGGCGCAAACCCGCCAACCTCGGTGTAGGTAGCCAGCGCCCTAACCACTGAGTGACAGGCGCCAAGCCCCACCCACCTTCTTGTTGCTGGTGTCTCTCCATCCTGTATCCGCTTTTCCTGAATCTCTAAATTTTCACTCTCCCTGGGTTCCCCTCCCTCATTCAAATCGGCATGTACAGGTCTCTCACACCTTAAAAAGGAAAACTTGCTGTGATTATGCATCTCCTTGGTCAGGGACTCCCTCCTTCCCAGACAGTTTCGAGAAGGGTTTGTCCACAGTGAAAGGGCCATGGTGTGTGGATGCCCCACTGTGGGGCAGATACAGGCTGAAGTCTGGCCTGCACCCCTCCTGCCAATCCCATGTGCCAGGATGAGGGGCTGGTACCCCTTTGTAATTCACACAATGCTGCTGGAAGGTCAGGAGCATCCCCTCTTACCCTCTGCCTCACTGCAGGGCCTCCTCTCCCACTGCCTCTCAGCCTTTGGAGAATCTGATCTCTGAAACATTTGCATCTTTGCTTTTCCTCCTGTTTTCTGTTCCTTTGGTTTCTGTGGTCCAAGTTTCTGGATCTTCTGTGTCCAAAACCACTCTCCTCTGTCATTCACGGGCCACCCTCTCCCTGGACACTCTCAGATGTGGTTCCCTGAGGCCCATCCATAGCCATTCCCTCCGTTCCACTTGCCTTATCCCCAGTCCAGGGGCACCCAGGCTGCATTCCTTACCTGTCCCCCCTCTTACTCCCACTGCCTGCCCAACTTGTACCCCCCAGAACGGCCAGTTGCAACACTGAACATGCTCTTGTTTCACCAGATATCTCTGCCTCCTGCAATCTTTATTATTATTATTATTTCAAAATACTAAGGGAGTATGAGTGTTTTTGTTATATGAATACCTTGTATAAAGCTTGAGTCAGCTTTCCGTGTGCCCCTCTGTATTTTTCATCTGAGCAAATGGCCCCACCCTCCAGTATCTAGCCAGTTCTCAGAGTCAGAAACGCAGGGGTCTTCCTCACTTCCTCCCTCCTCCCATGGCGAATCTGGCTCCTCCTCCTGAGTCTTCCCCTCTCACCCTCCGGCCCTGCTCACCGTCCCCCTTTTCGGGGTGCCCCAGCCAAGCAGTCATCCTACAAGTCTCCCTGCTCCTGCCTCCTCCCCGTTAATTCACCCTCCTCAGGCCACCAGAGTCATCTCTTCCAAAGATGTAAATCTGTTCATGTCATTCTTCTCCTCAAAATCCCTCTAGAGCTCCTCATCCCAAATAAAATCTCATCTTTCAACACAATGGCGAAGGCCCCATCCCTAGTGCATGCTCCACCTACACTCAATGGCTTGTAGTTCCCCAAACAGGACTGGCTTTATTGAGCCTTTTCATAAGCCACTCACTTGGCTGGGCAAGCCCTCTCCACACCCCTGCTCTCCGGCAAACCCCAGCACTTCCCTCAGAGGTCAGTTAACAAGTTGCCACCTCCAAGAAGTCTCCCTTGATCCCCACCCCTAAACGTAGGGGGGCTCTCTTCTAAGCTTGTGTCACAGGGAATTGCCATCCTTAGGCCACCCGCAGGCTCCCGGAGGCCGGGCTCAGCCCCTCACTGACTTGGAGCAGCACTGGGCACAATCCAGACATGAAAGGCTTCTGCCTCCCGCTCATCCATGACCTGGAGGTCCTCCAACCCAGCCATCCTCACCCTTTTCCCACGAAGCCTCTTCCTTCACAATCACTCCTGGCTCAAAGACTCTGAATATTGGGCCTGGCAGTGCTATCTTTATGCACAGACCAGTGGCATCCAAAATTTTTCTTTTTCTTTTAAACTGGCCCTAGTAAAAAAGACATTTTTCATCACAATCCAGTACGTCTATGAATAAAATATGTGAGGTTTACATGTAGGTGAAATAAAATGTATTGACTACATATTCTGGTATTTTCTATTTGGCTCCACTTCTTTTTCTTTCCTTTTTTGAATGCTGGTAATGACACACTAAATTAATCTCCCAACCCACTCATTGGTCCCCACCCACCTTTAGAAAAACTGCTGCAGCCAGTGGGGATCCCTGAAGGTTCCCCCCAGGGGGCAGCATGACTAGCACAGTGGGTTAGGACAGTGCTTCTCAAATGTTCTAAGAGGCAGAATCGTTCTATAAATTTCCAATCTGTCACACACTCTATTATTTGAAAATGTAGTAAGAATGAATTGTTAGAAAATAATAAAATAACAAAGATATTAAAATGCAAGTCCAGATTCATTATAATTAGATCCAACAGACAGGGCAGAGAGCTGAGATTATTGGGTGGCAGGAATGCACTGGACACCGGAGCTGTCCGGTGGCTTTGCCAGCCCTTGGGATGCCCTCCAGGCCTTGACACTCGGCCATACCTGCCCTGCCAATCTTAGTGCTGGAGCGTTTTGAACTTGTGTTATCTGAGGCCTTTGCTGAGGAGAAAGGTGCCTCTGGGAAATCTGCTACCTTGTCAACAGAGCTGCCCTCCAGGGGCTCCGATTCTGTTGTTGTCGTCTGGGTGCTCAGCACTCTTCCTCGGCCTTCCTCATCCTCCCAGCTCCTGGCCTTGGCCTTCACCTCTCCTCAGCTCCTTGCTTTCCCTCTGCCTCATGCTCTACGAAGATGGCGCGTATCTGGTCTGCAGAGAAATTGTGTGTGGTGGGCCCCAACATCCTTCCCTCCTACATCCTTCCTTGGTGTCTCTTTTCCTGTCCAGGCTAATCCTTCCATCTGACAACCCCCCCCCTCAATTTCCCACCTACCTGTCCAGCCCCCTCCTCAGGACCCTCTTTCCATCAGATTCCCTCCCAATCCTGAGAATCCTTCCAAAGAGTCAGCTCTCTTTGTCACTCCTCAACCTGAGGCAGTCTACCCAGTGGTAGGCTGGTAATGTTTAACAATGGGCTGCCTAGGGAAAATGTATGGACATACTATACACATACATACATTTATATAAATTTTATTGACCTAAAGGATGGCTAATAATTTACAAAAATAAAAAAAAAAAAAAACCACTACTCTTTGGGGTTTGTTTTGTTTTGTTTTGTTTTGAGACAGAATCTCACTCTGTCACCCCTGATAAAGTATTCACAGCAACCTCAAACTCTCAAACTCCTGGGTTCGGATGATTCTCTTGCCTCAGCCTCCTGAGTAGCTGGGACCATGGGTGCCTGCCACAAGGCCTGGCTATTTTTTTTAGAGTCAGGGTCTCACTCTTGCTTACGCTAGTCTCAAACTCCTGAGCTCAGGCAATCCACCTACCTTAGCCTCCCAGAGTGCCAGGATTACAGACGTAAGCCACCGCACCTGGTCCCAACTACTCTTTGAATCATAAGGAATTCTCTTGTTGATTTTCACCAATCTGCTGAATCCATAACCAGGCTCTAGTCATAACTGATGAATGTATTTCCAACATGAGTGTTTATGATATTTTTGTTTGTACCAACTAGTAAGAAAAAAGTGAAACAACAAAGACATAGGCTGGAACTTGACTTGTTAGTGGCGTGAGCAACTTCTTTACTGTTGCAGATAATAGTTTTTTTTGGGGGGGTCATTTGTTTGTTTGTTTGTTTTGAGACAGAATGTCACTCTGCCACCCTGGGTAGAGTGCCTTGGCATCATCACAGCTCACAGCAACTTCAAACTCTTGGGCTTAAGCGATGCTCCTGCCTCAGCCTCCTTAGTAGCTGGGACTACAGGCGCCCACCATGATGACTGACTAGTTTTTATATTTTTAGTAGAGACAGGGTCTCATTCTTGGTCAGGCTGGTCTCAACTCCTGAGGTCAAGTGATCCCTGTCTCATCGATTACAGGAGTGAGCCACCTTGCCCGGCCAGGTAATAGTTTTTTAATATTAGAAGGACTTTTGCTTAAATTTTTCACAATGTAATGGCTATAGGCAAATCATATATTTAAGTTTAATGTGCATTAACATCACCTCCATAACTTTCTTAAATCTAGAAAGTCAACCAAACAATAAATCCAGCCCTGATTTATGGTCAGCCCCGATTTATGGTGTCAATATTCCCACCTTGGCCATTTTCAAATTATCAATATGATGTCACTGAATGCAGACATGGGAAGAAAAGTACAATTAACACACCACTCTACAGTATTTCCACAGACGTGATATATGTAAATAATCTTAAACCAATAAACAATAACAAAATATAAACTTATTAGAAAGTAATAGGTTTTGAATAATTATTATCTTTGCTGAAATATAATTTGGTTAATTTTATAATTTGGTTAATTGTAAGTTTAAATAATTTAATAATAGCTGGGTTAAACCACTGAGTCACAAAAATTTAACAATCAGCTCTTAGGAGCTAGTATGATCTGAGTATACCTGGATCTGGAGTATACCCCCCCAACCCCATCTCTGCCTCAAGGCCCTCAAAAGGCTCCTCCAATGTATGCTTCTCAAGTCTTATGAGCAAAACTGAACTCATTTTCTTTCTCTCAAATATGCTCCTCTCTGGGCTGCCGTGTTGGTGAAGGGCTTCAACCCAGAGACCCAAGCCGGAAGCCACAATGTTGCCCTCCTGTAGACTTCATACCACCTCTGACATTGGGTCACTGCCATCTGAACCCCTGTGGAGTCTGTCCCTGCTTTCTGTGCCCTGCCTGCTCTGGGTCACACCCCTATCACCTCTCACCTGGATGGCTCATCGGTTCTTCCCTGCTTCCCTGCTGGCTGGACCTGCCCACCTACCTCCTGGCATCAAAAGTACTCATTATGTCCTTCCCTGCACTGGGAAAAACCAGGATCCTAGGTTTCCCTGAGCCCAGCAGTCATTGCCCTTTGTCCCTTGTCCTGTCTGTCCTGATCCATCTCTGCCGCTCAACCTCTGCCTGTAACCCAGCCTACCCCCTCCTGACCACTGTGCCTTGTACGTGCCATTCTCCACCCCTGGAGTGCTTTTCTCCATTGAATTCCTGCTCCACAAATTCTTAGTCATCATTTTGGACCCACCTCAAATATCTCCCCAATGAAAGCTCCACCCCAAGCGGAATCCACTCATTCATTTATTCATTCATGCATTCCTTCACTAGTACCATTTATCCAGTGCCAGCATGTGCCAGATTCTGGTGTAGGTGCTAGGGATGCAGAAATGAGCCAGACTCTCAGGAAGGTCTTGGTCTAATGGGGGAAACAGAAATAAGGCATGTGGGCCCCTGGCAGGCAGAGCTCTGCAGAGGGCCCTGGGGAAGAACAGAGGAGGGACATCCTTACTCAGGCTCATAGGGATGGACCCTTAATCTGAGCTTTGATGGATAAGTAAGAATGGGGGCAGGGAGGGCTGTTCCAGCTAAAGAGAGATGGCTGCAAAGGCCCTGAGGCACGAGGGTGCAGGATATGTTGGGAGCTACGTGTGGTTCAGGTTGGCTAACTCTCTGGGTTCAAGAGAAGTCTATAGAGAAAGCTGAGACCAGGTCCAGAGGTGTTTTAACAAGCACATGGGGCGGCGCCTGTGGCTCAGTGAGTAGGGCGCCAGCCCCATATACTGAGGGTGGCAGGTTCAAACCCAGCTCCAGCCAAACTGCAACAACAACAACAACAACAAAATAGGCAGGTATTGTAGTGGGCACCTGTAATCCCAGCTACTCGGAGGCGGAGGCTGAGGCAAGAAAATCACCTAAGCCCAAGAGCTGGAGGTTGCTGTGAGCTGTGATGCCACAGCACTCTACCAAGGGCAACAAAGTGAGACTCTGTCTCAAAAAAAAAAAAAAAAAAAGCACATGGCGAAAGCTCAATGTATGGTGGTCCAGATAGTGGTGAAGGCAACAGAGAGCAGGGGGGAGACTCCTCAGAGAAGAATTACAGGCCTTTCAGAAAGATGGCCGTGAGCACAACATAAGCACATAAGGCAAGGAGCATGGTGCTGGGTGAAGGTGTGGGCGCAGCAGAGCAGTAAGAGGTGTGGAGCCTGACAGTGGAGGGAGGAGAGGCAGGCAGGACAGGAGGGAGTGTGGCAGAGGGCTGGCAGGGCCTGGTGACCCCTGAGAGGGAAGGTGGCAGTGGGCTGCCCAGGATTCTGGTCTGGGTGGAGGGTGGTGGCACTCTCTGCAGTGGGGACCTCTGAGGGGCGGTTTTGTGCCGTGTCTCTGAGGTCATCTGGGGATATACCCGGTTTGAGGTACATGTAGCACAGCCAAGTGAAAATGTCCCCTTACCAGTTGGATATTGGAATCTGAACTTTAGGAGAAAATCTGATTGAAAGATGGCATTTAATACCGGGCACAGTGGTACTTGACTAGAATCCCTGCTCCTTGGAAGGCCAAGGCAGAAGGATCACTGCAACCCAGGAGTTGGAGACCAGCCTGAGCAACATGGTGAGACCATGCCTCAGTTACAGAATAAATAAATAAAAATTTAAGGAAGGGTGAGTGCAGTACAATAAGATATAGTTTTGTTTTGTTTTGCAGTTTTTGGCCGGGGCTGAGTTTGAACCTGCTACCTCTGGCATATGGGGCTGGAGCCCTACTCCTTTGAGCCACAGGCACTCCCACAATAAGATATTTTTTAAAATGTGAGCCATCAGCAAGTCACCATTTGGAACTTGGCTTCCTTGAGGAGAGAGAGAACTGACTCAGGAGAGAAAGGGACTAAGACACAGGCCCTATGGGGACAGCAACATTGAGATGGGAGAAGGAGAGGGAAGAAGCCCTGAGGGGAGAAGGGCAGAGAAGAAGGCATGAGAGGAGGAGAGGGAAGAAGCCTTGAGAGGAGAAGGAGAGGGAAGAAGCCCTGAGGGGAAAAGGAGAGGAAAGAAGCCCTGAGGGGAGGAGAGGGAAGAAGCCACAATGGGAGAAAAAGAGGGAAGAAGCCATGAGGGGAGAAGGAGAGGGAAGAAGCCATGAGAGAAGGAGAGGGAGAAGCCATGAGAGAAGGAGAGGGAAGAATCCCTGAGGGGAGAAGGAGAGGGAAGAAGCCATGAGGGGAAAAGGAGAGGGAAGAAGCCATGAGGGGAGAAGGAGAGGGAAGAAGACATGAGGGGAGGAGAGGGAGAAGCCCTGAGGGGAAAAGGAGAGGGAAGAAGCCATGAGGGGAGGAGAGGAAAGAAGCCATGAGGGGAGAAAAAGAGGGAAGATGCCATGAGGGGAGAAGGAGAGGGAAGAAGCCCTGAGAGGAGAACAAGAGGGAAGAAGCCATGAGGGGAGAAGGAGAGGGAAGAAGCCATGAGGGGAAAAGGAGAGGGAAGAAGCCATGAGGGGAGAAGGAGAGGGAAGAAGACATGAGAGAAGGAGAGGGAGAAGTCCTGAGGGGAGAAGGAGAGGGAAGAAGCCATGAGAGAAGGAGAGGGAGAAGCCATGAGGGGAAAAGGAGAGGGAAGAATCCCTGAGGGGAGAAGGAGAGGGAAGAAGCCGTGAGAGGAAGAGAGGGAAGAAGTTGTGAGAGGAGAAGGAGAGGAAAGAAGCCATGAAGAGTAAAGGAGAGGGAAGAAGTCCTGAGGGGAGGGGAGGGAAGAAGCCACAATGGGAGAAGGAGAGGGAAGAAGCCATTATGGGAGAAGAAGAGGGAAGAATCCATGACAGGAGAAGGAGAGGGAAGAAGCCATGATGGGAGAAGAAGAGGGAAGAAGCCATAATGGGAGAAGGAGAGGGAAGAAGTCCTGAGGGGAGAAGGAGAGGGAAGAAGCCATCATGGGACAAGGAGAGGGAAGAAGTCATGATGGGAGAAGAAGAGGGAAGAAGCTCTGATGGGAGAAGGAGAGGGAAGAAGCCATGATGGGAGAAGAGGGAAGAAGCCATGACGGTAGAAGAAGGCCTCGAGTAAGAAAGGAGAGTTGGGGGCTTGGTGCCCGAAGCCCAGTGGTTATGGCGCTGGCCACATTAGCCGAGGCCATCAGGTTTGAGCCTGGCCTGGGCCAGCTAAACAACAATGACATCTGCAACAAGAAAATAGCCTGGTGTTTTGATGGGTGCCTGTAGTCCCAGCTACTTTAGAGGCTGAGACAAGAGAATCACTGAAGCCCAAGAGTTTGAGGTTGCTGTGTGCTGTGACGCCAGAGCACTTTACCAAGGGTGACATAGTGAGACTCTGTATTAAAAAAAAAAAAAAAAAGACAGGAAAGTGGTGCTCAGCTTGGGGAAAGTGCAGCAAAAAAACTAAGTGCCAGGGCAGGATGACCCATACCTCTAATCCTAGCACTCTGGGAGGCCCAGAAAGGAGGATGCTTTGAGCTCAGGAGTTGGAGACCAGCCTGAGCAAGAGCAATACCCCATCTCTATTTTTTTTTTTTTTCCTCTTAAAACAGAGTCTCACTCTGTTGCTTCAGGCCAGAGTGCCCTGGGGTCAGCATGACTCACAACAACCACTAACTCCTGGGCTCAAGCAATCCTCCTGCCTCAGCCTACTCAGTAGCTGGGATGCCAGGCACCTGCCACAATGCCCAGGTAATTTTTTCATTCTTTGTAGAGACATGGTCTCCCAGTGTGCTAGGATTATAGATGTGAGCCACTACTCCCCACCACCCTGTCTACTAATAGAAATATTAGCCAGGTGGGTGTTGTGGCAGATGCCTGCAGTCCCAGCTACTCCAGAGGCTGAGGCAAGAGGTTTAAACCCAGGAATCTGAGGTTGCTCTGAGTTAGGCTGATGCCACGGCACTCCAGCCTGGCTGACAGAGTGAGACTCTGTCTCAAAAAAACCCTCAAAAGTGTAGAGGAATTTAAGAACTCAGGTGCATAGGTGGCCCTGGTGACATTGAGTAAAGGAAGAACAGCTGTAAAGGAAAAGTGTGGGACAGCAAAAGGGGAGGAGAAAGTTGAGACGATGAACCAAGGCCATGGGGTCAGGAGAGGAAAGAACAGGTTGGGGCACATGGCCCAGGTGGGGCCAATGGCTGGGGCAGGCGGAAGACTCTCAGCTGAGAAGTGGGCAGTAAGATTGGGGTGGAGTTAGTGTTCAAACTGTGGGGTGCAGGGGCCAAGCCCACCCAGACTGCTCAGGGGCTGGACTGGGCTCTCAGCCCATGGGCACCCATCTCCTCCGGCAGGGAGTGCACAGCACTGCCCCTCTCAGCAGCAGTGGAGGCTGTAGGCCCTGGGGAGCTTGGCAGGGTGAGGACAGGAGTCAGGAGAAGGCTGGGATCTAGGGGGGATTCTGGAACCATTTTAGTGCAGAGATAAGTGACAATGTTGGGGGCTGCGAGGGCATGGAGCTGTGAAGCTGCTGGTGTGTTCACAGCCCACCAGCCAGCTGCCCTGCCACGTGGTGTCTGGCAGCCCCAGTGCTCCTGGGCAAGGCTGTCCTCTGGGCTCAGCACAGCTGGGGCACACACCTGGCACCCCACCCCTAGGATGGTTCCAGGCCGAGGCTGGATCCCCAGGGAGGAAGAAGGGTCAGCACCAGAGGTGCAAAAAGCTGAAGAGCCCTGGGCATGTGTGGAGGGCAGAGCTTCCTTTGAGGAGGAATGGGGCCTGCTGGAGGACGGGTGGTATCAGGCTCCAGAGGAGACGATGCCTGAACCGAGTTGTGAGGAAGGAAAGGTGTGTCCTAGGTAAAGCAGGGACTATGGATGGACCACAGAGAGGCCCCACTTGTCCAGCAAGAGCCTGACCTATACTGTGGGGGTGACCTGTCCTGTGGGGGTTACCTGTATTATAGGGCAGGAGGAAACTTCCCCTTCACTCTGGAAGGTTAACAGAAGGAGCATCTCACAATAAGGCAGACAGATAAGAGGAAGATATACTTACTGTGTACACAGGAAGATTCACAGAGTTATTACCCAGGATCCCAGTGGGATCCAGAAGTTTATGTACCCTCATTTTAGAGGGGGGAGATGAGGAACGTAGGTGATTCTGTTGTGTGGCAGTAAGTGGTTACTAGGCAGGATGAACAGATACTTGGGGGAATGAATTGATGTGAGGAAACAAATGGACTTGTAAATGATTCTCTTTGGAATTTAACCTAAGAGACAAATATTATCTTTAAAATTATTTGGGCCAGGTCTGGTGGCATTCTTGATCTTCTTTCCTGAAATATATAGAGGTAACAGGGAGGGGAAGAGAAGTCAGTTGTTCTTTTTAATGGGTCTGGTTTTCATGAAGAAAAGATACCTCTAACAGCCTTTAATTCAAAATGTTCTTTACACCAAGGAATCATATTTAGGGTGAAATCTCCTGAGCTCGTGTATACTGGGAAAGCACTCAGAATTACTTAAGGAAAAGACTGTGTATAGCAGGTACATTTGGATTTGCCAAGATACTTGGCCACAGCTTCACTCCCTTAGAGACAGAGGCCTTATCCCTGGTTGTCACCCTGTGGTTCTGTGGTATAATTGGGAAATGTGGGCCTTACTGAGCCTTTACAGGGAAAGAAGTGGGGTGTGGAGGGGACCCTCAACAGAAGCCCTCCTGCTGTGCACAGGACCTAGTAGATGCTAAGAGATTATGTACTGAATGGCCAGATTAGGGGAAGGGCCTGGCTAGAGGCTGCCTGTTTAATATCCTTCCTCTTTTGCTCCCGTGGCAATGAACCTGCTCTTGATTGGGAGTTGTTGTGTTTTGTTTTGTTTTGTTTTGTTTTGTTTTGTTTTGTTTTGTTTTGTTTTGTTTTGTTTTGTTATAGTCTCGTTCTTGATCAGGTTGGTCTCAAACTCCTGACCCCAAGCAATTCACCTGCCTAGGCCTCCCAGAATGCTAGGATTGATTTTGAATTTGCTTTAGCTGACCCAAAGTCAATGTCTATGCAGCCTTGAGATCAAGCACCTCGGGGCATGAGGGGTTACACCTGTCCTTGCTCAAAAGTGAAGGGAAGTTGCTAAACAGACTAAAAGAAGAACCATTGTGCTTACTGCTCTCTCTGCTCTTCCTCCCCCATCCTGCCCCCAGCTCTTGCCTCATGGAGGGTCAGAACAGGCAAGATAAAATCTGTACAACCTGTAGCTCCTAAGAAACATGAGTTAGAAATGTGGCTCAACCACACCCAGCCCTGTCCTTGGCCAGCTGTGTGGCACCAGAGGCCCCAGACTCCTGGCCACATGGCCTGTGTTTAGGATGGGTGACCTCTGAAGCCTGTGCCCTATCTGTGCAAAGGCCCTCAGGGTTCCATTCAAGACTCTGTGAGAGCCAAATCTGATTTTGGTTCTGGATAGGGGACCCATTGATTTCATCTTCTCTGCTAAAATGGGTAGAAGGCAATGAGGGATGGAAATTCCTGCTCCTCCAAGAATTGGAGGGCCCACTGACTTGGGAGAGACTCAGGTTTCTCTTAGAAGCAGGCTCAGCCAGGCAGGGGCGCAGTGGCTCAGGTAGGCCTATAATCCTAACACTCTGGGAGACCGAGGTGGGAGGATCACTTGAACTCAGGAGTTAGAGACCAGCCTGTGCAAGAGCAAGACCCTATCTCTAGTAAAAATAGAAAAATTAGCTGGATGCAGTGGTACACAGCTATAGTCCCAATTACTCAGAAGGCTGAGGCAAGGATCACTTGAGCCCAGAAGTTTGAGGTTGCTATGAGCTATGACAACAATGATGCCCCTGCACTTTACCCAGGGCAACAAAGCTGTCTCAAAAAGCAAACAAACAAACAAACAAAAAGGCAGCAGGGAAAAAAATGTAGCAGGCCCAGGCCCAGCCCCACAGCACCTCCTGTCAGCACCTGGTCCCTCCAATCTTGGAGAGACAGCAATGTGGATGGGCAGCCTTCACCCCACCTTGGCTTGGAACCGGAGGCTGGAGCCACTTGCCAGTAGTCAACCCCACCGTCCTTGAAAGCTCCAGTATGAGCTCTCAGGCTCCTTGTGTAGTTAAGAGTATAACCAAGACACGGCCCTGGGTGTAAAACCATTTCTTTATGGAACCTCACACAGGACCTTTGCCCAGGGGTGATTTTAAATAACTATTTCTTAAATGTTTTCCAGAATTTGAGTGAGTGAATCAATTAATGGATTGCACTGACCCTAAGTCAGGAGCCTTTAAAACCTGTACGCTGTGGGTTAAGCATCCCTTTGCCAGCTCCTTCCTTTCACCCACCCCACAGCAGACAGGCCTAGCAGCCCCCCCACCCCCACCCCACACACACACCCGGCACAGATGGCCCTGTAAGATGGCACGACATGGCTTCTCCATGCTTTATTCCCACCCTCTCTGTCAATGTACCCTACACAGAAAAGGTCTCAACTCAGAATTGTCTGAGGATAGAAAGTACTAGAAAACTTCCTACAACACACGCATATGAAACATTAGGAGTAAGATGAAGAAATTCAATTTTACGGAATTTTTGTTTAAGTTATGGAAATTCCCAGTGTCTCAAAGGAAAATGTCAACTCCAAGACAAGCACATATAAGTAAACAACTTGAAGACACTGGCAGCAGGCCACTGTGGGTGGGAAATCACCAAGAGGGGACTCTGCTCCCCCAGAGTTTCTGTAATTGTTTGGAGATATGATTCCTGCTTCTCCAGCCATACTGTACCTTGTGTGAGATACTGTCGAAAGAGCACAGGGCTGAAAGGCAGGAACCTCAAGTTCTAGGCCCAAGACAGTCCCCAAGTAGCTGTGTGACCTTGGGCAAGGTCCTTGGCATGTCTGGGCTGTCATGGTTCCATCTGTAAGCTGAAGGACAGAACTTCCTGGTCACTTCTATTCCCTGCATGTCTACTGTATTGTCACAGTGACTGGCCCAGTGCCAGCTAGGAAGGGCCTCATATGCACAAATGAAAAGAAATGGCCCAATGTGACTTATGAGTTGTTGTAACGCCAAATCTGGCTTCTGCTAAGATTTAGATGAAGAAGGTACCATTTCCCCACCAGATCACCGGGATCTTTAGAGAGTCACAAGATGACAACGAGAAGTAGGAGCAGCTTCACAGGGGGTGCAGGGGAAGGGCCCGTTGCAGTCACTCTGAGTTGTGCCTTTCCAGGCTGTTTGGCCTGTCCTCTGTGTCACAAGCCCCGTTAGGGGTCCCTGCCTCTGGGTGGTACATGGTGAGCATGGATCCTCTAGAGACTGGGTCCAAACCCACACTCCTCCACCCCAGCCCAAGGAGGAAGCAAGCTGGGGTGCTCCGGGGCCTCCTTTGAATGCACACCACTGGCCATGGCCCTCCACAAGGCAGGCCTGCGGGCAGGGTCCTGGGCCTTGTGGCCACGTAGTGACCCCAGAGAGAAATATTCATTCTAACCCCCAGAGAAGCCTCTTCCCTGGGAGCTCTATGCTCTCCTGACACTTCCTCTCTACCCTCCAGGCCTCAGCAGGCTGTGAGAACCCCGAAGTCTTTCCGGGATGCTTTCCCCAGACTGGATCTGAGGAGGCTCACACACTTGTCCCCGGACACGCGCAGGGGGCCCAGCTCAGAGAGCAGGGGAGCTCAATCTGAGAGTTAGGCCAGCTCTGCCTCACCCACCCAGCGGCTGTGGGAGAGCAGCGTGACTTCCCTGGGCCTCTGTTTCCTCCTTCATATAATGAGAACAATAGGCCCAACCTGGTCGTGCAGTTATGCGGATTAAATGAGATAAGGCATGGGGAGCACTCAGGCCAAGCCCAGAGATGGCTGCATTTACGGGGATGATTACACCGAGGTGGCAGGATTAGTCAAAATACAAAAGATGGAAAAGCAGAACTCATCAAAAGGATATTTCGTAAATGTTATTGTTTATCATGATGTGAATCTTGAAGTTTCATATTAAATCTTTTTCCTTTAAAAAAAAACAAAAAACAAAAAACCCACGGGTAGGACCAGCAAGAGGCCACAGTGGAAGTCTGTCAGCAACAATGTTAAAGGTGTGCCTGTGGGACTGTGACGGTGAAAGGCCCTGAGCACCGACTGAGACCCTGGTTCCGGGGCAGTGGCAGACTCCACAGGAGCCCAGGGCTGCCCTGCAGGTTGCGGAACCTCCCGCATTGCACAACTGAGGAAAATCAAGCTCTAGGACATGGGTGACCTGCGGGAGGCCACGTGGCCGGTTTGTGAGTTTGGACAAGAGGCCACATCTTCCCATTTCTTCTCCACGTGGCCAGATTATTTTCTCAAAGACTCATTGTGTTTAGATGGTGGCATTTTCCCTTCCCCCTCCCATTTGAAGAAGGTATTGGACCTGTCCTCTGGCTCCCCTGCCTCAAGGATGTTTGAGTTTTAGGACCAGGCAAAAGCTGGCCCCAGACCCTTCTCTCCTTGGCCTCCTTTTCTCTGAGTCTGGCTCCCTGTAGACTAGGAGGAAAGTGTCCTAGAGGTCACCCTCTGGCGGAGGAGGATCTGGCATGGGCAGGGAGGCCTGTGCTCTGACCTCTAAGAGGGGCAGGCCACAGGGGGCAGGGAGCTTGGGTCTTGAACACATGGACACAGGGGCCTCAGAATGAACACAAAGGCCCCAACAGTGGCCGAGCAGACAGTCCGTAGATGTCCCTCTTTCCAGGCCATCCTGCCCACATTTTCTTGGTAGTACCATCAGCCTCCTGAATTCTGGGGTAGCCCTCACTGGAAGTGGCCTAAATTCAAAATGGAATTCCTTCCCCATAAGGCACAATGGGAGCTCAGAATTGGAACTGAGTTGTTTTCAGGGCCATTCTTGCCCGTTCGGGTGGGTGGGCCAAGATCCATGCTCTCTACACAGGGTACTACTACTACTTGGTCCCTTCCCAACATCATTCCCTATAATGGTATCACCTGCTTGTACAGTCTTTTGCCAAATGCCTTCACAGTCCCTGCAACAGGACTGATTTTATGCCCATTTAGCAGATTAAAAAAACTAGAGCTCATGCAATCAAAAATAGCTGGGCGTTGTGACGGGCACCTGTAGTCCCAGCTACTTGGGAGGTGGAGGCAGGAGAATCGCTTCAGCCCAGGAGTTGGAGGTTGCTGTGAGCTGTGATGCCACGGCACTCTACCCAGGGTGACATCTTGAGGCTCTGTCTCAAAAAAAAAATTAAAAAACTAGAGCTCAAAAAACAATGGATTTACACAAGTTCACACCGATTGTAAGAGAACTAGACAAAACCCCCATCTCCTGACTCCTAGGGCTCTTTCCCCACCAGTACTGCTCTGCAGACACAGCTGGACTCACTGCCACTGGCTGGAACACACCTCACTGTCACCAGTTTGCCCAGCCCTGGGCAGGCCTCCCAAGGGAGAGAGCAGGTCTTCAGGGAGCATGTGGGCAAGCCTGTCCTCCCTATGGTCCCTTCTTTGGTGACTTAGTGAGATGCAATCACAGCCCTGGATGCTCACCTGACACTGGTTGTATGTCACCTTCTTTTTTTTTTTTTTGAGTCTCACCATGCCACTCTGGATACAGTGCTGTGGCATCACAGCTCATAGCATCCTCAAACTCTTGGACTTAAGCAATATTCTTGCCTCAGCCTCCCGAGTAGCTGGGACTACAGGCACCTACCACAACACCTGCTATTTTTTTGTTGCAGTTGTTGTTCAGCTGGCCCGGGCCGGGTTCGAATCCACCAACCTCAGTACATGTGGCTGGTGCCGTAACCACTGTGCTACGGGTGCCAAGCCTGTATGTCAACTTCTATGGAAGCTGAAGTTCTGGAGATTGACAAAAATCCTACAGGTGATTAGAAAATCAAAAACAAAGAAAAGCAACTGTCCACTACACAGATTAAAAAAATCTGTGAACTCATTAGCCATTAAGAAATATCCAGTAAAGCCACATTGTTATTGTTTTTGGTTTATTTTCTGTTTGAAACAGGGTCTCAGTCTGTCACCTGGACTAAAGTGTAGTGGCCCAAAGTAAGGCTTACAGAGAGAGTTCTCAAAATAAATAAATAAATAAATAAATAAAGTGTAGTGGCGTCATCATAGCTCACTGCAATCTCCAATTCCTGGACTTAAGGAATCCTCCTGCCTCAGCCTCCCAAGTAGCAGGGACCAAAGGTACACACCATCACATCTGGATACTTTTTCTACTTCCTCAGCCTCCTGAGTAGCTGGGAAGCAGAGACAGGGTCTTGTTCTTCTTTTTTTTTTTTTTCTTTCAGTTTTTGGCCGGGGCTGGGTTTGAACCCACCACCTCCAGCATACGGGGCCGGCGCCCTATCCCTTTGAGCCACAGACGCCACCCCCAAGGTCTTGTTCAGACTGGTCTCTAACTCCTCACCTCAAGTGATCCTCTCACCTTAGCCTCCCAGAGCACTACAATTACAGGCACCCAGCCCACATTGTTCTTGCTATTGTCATGTCTTTTAAGTTGGCCATGTCTTTTTTTCTACACAATACTATTGGTGGGAATATAAATTGATACTTTTCATATATATATGCACACACGTGTGTGCGTGTGTTGACTTTTTGTGTATAAAGGCACACACCTATGTAGGTGTGTCTCATAAATATTCACAACCTACACACAATAATGTTATCTTGGATTGGATCTCAGAATAGGAAAAGAACATCATGGAAAAACAAGTGAAATCCAAACAAAGTCTGTAGTTTATTTAATAGTATCATACAAATGTTAGATTATCAGTTTTGATAAATACACTCTGGTTAAGCAAGACAGTAACGTTGGAGAAAGCTAGATGAAGGGCACATGGGAACTCTCTGTACTATCTTTGCAACTTCTCTGTAAATCTAAAATTATTTAAATATAAAAGGTTAGAAAAGTTCACATATTTTTACCCAGAATTTCATTTCTAAAATTTGATCACAAAACTTATCAGAGCTGCAGATCTATACCTACCCCTTGTGATAATCACAAAACATCTGGAAATGATCTTCAACAGCAAGTTCATTAAATAAGTTATGATGCATCCAGTGATGATATAATGTGGCCAGAGTCACATTATAATAATTGATTGATGTGGATGATGCTTACTATAGAAGGTAACATGAAATATTTAGGACACAAAACACAAAAATTGCTCAATACAATTTTAAAACTATGCATATGAGATAAGAAGAAAATACACCAGAATACTGAGGCAGTTATTAACGGGTCATATGATTACAGTGGATCATATTTTCTTCTGAATGTAATTATGTACAGTACAACCTCTGTGAGTTGACCACCGACAGCGCTGTACCAATCTGGTCAACATGCAGTGGTGGTCAACATAAGGAACAAGGCCTACTGTGCTGATACGCACACGTAGTGCATTTCTGGACTGTGAAAATTAGGTCAACTGAACGAGGTGGTCAACTATGGAGGTTCTACTGTATATCATAAATTTTCCACAATGAATGTGTGTTATGTTTATATATTTTTTTCTTTTTTTTTTTCCTTTTTTCTTTTTTTTGAGACAGAGTCTCAAGCTGTTGCCCTGGGTAGAGCGCTGTGGCATCACAACTCACAGCAACCTCAAACTCCTGGGCTTAACCGATTCTCCTGCCTCAGCCTCCCAAGTAGCTGGGACCACAGGCGCCCGCCATAATGCCTGCCCATTTTTTGGCTGTAGTTGTCATTGTTGTTTGGCAGGCCTAAGCCAGATTCTAACCCACCAGCTCCGGTGTATGTGGCTGGCACCCCAGCTGCTGAGCCACAGGCGCTGAGCCAGTTTACGTTTATATATTTTTTAAAGGTATTAAAAAATCTCCTGCCCAGCAGCGCCCGTAGCTCAGTGGCTAGGGTGCCAGCCACATACACCCAGACTGGCAGTTTCAAATGACAACTGCAACATAAACAAAAAAATAGTCAGGTGTTGTGGCAGGCACCTGTAGTCCCAGCTACTCGGGAGGCTGAGAAAGGAGGAGGATCATTTGTGCCCAGGAGTTCAAGGCTGCAGTGTGTTATGATTGTGCCTGTGAATAGCCACTGCACTCCAACCTGGGAAAAATAGCAAGAGCCTATCTTTAAAAAAAAGAAAGAAAAGAAAAGAATTACCATATGACCTAGAAATTCCACGACTAGGTATATACCCAAGAGAATTGAAAATGTATGTGCACAAAACAAATGTACATGAAACTTTATAGAAAATATTATTCATAATAGCCAAGAGTAGAAACAACCAAAATGTCCATAAGGACAATAAAAATGTGACCTATCCATACAATG